>PISX010018019.1:0-41714 GCA_004024625.1 Mellivora capensis | reverse complement strand
CACGTTGTTTCCTGTCTTGCTAATTTTGGCCATTCTAACTGGTGTGAGGTGGTATCTCAATGTGGTTTTAATTTGAATCTCCCTGATGGCTAGTGATGATGAACATTTTTTCATGTGTCTGATAGCCATTTGTATGTCTTCATTGGAGAAGTGTCTGTTCATATCTTCTGTCCATTTTTTGATATGATTATCTGTTTTGTGTGTGTTGAGTTTGAGAAGTTCTTTATAGATCCTGGATATCAACCTTTTGTCTGTACAGTCATTTGCAAATATCTTCTCCCATTCCGTGGGTTGCCTCTTTGTTTTGTTGACTGTTTCCTTTGCTGTGCAGAAGCTTTTGATCTTGATGAAGTCCCAAAAGTTCATTTTTGTTTCTGTTTCATTTGCCTTTGGAGACCTATCTTGAAAGAAGTTGCTGTGGCTGATATCAAAGAGGTTACTGCCTATATTCTCCTCTAGGATTCTGATGGATTCCTGTCTCACATTGAGGTCCTTTATCCATTTCGAGTTTATCTTTGTGTACGGTATAAGAGAATGGTCGAGTTTCATTCTTCTACATATAGCTGACCAATTTTCCCAGCAGCATTTATTGAAGAGACTGTCTTTTTTCCACTGTATATTTTTTCCTGCTTTGTCGAAAATTATTTGACCATAGAGTTGAGGGTCCATACCTGGGCTCTCTACTCTGCTCCATTGGTCTATGTGTCTGTTTTGATGCCAGTACCATGCTGTCTTGGTGACCACAGCTTTGTAGTAAAGCTTGAAATCAGGTAATGAGATGCCTTCTACCACTCAAAAGGGATGGTGTTAAAGGACATATTATCTATTAAAATTTAGGACCTATATTAAATTTTTAAGTTACTCTGGGACTGGGATCACCAAAAAATTATCATTGCTCTAGCAACATTCTGAGGATTTCCATTATTTCTTTAATTTTCCAAGACTTTAAGGAGCTTTTGATTTCTGGTATTTCACATGTGACCATAGTCATTGACATGCTGATTCTGGCACTAATACCAGATGAGCTCAGAGAGTCAAAAAGTCCTAAAACATGTGGACAGACAAAGTACTTGAGTGAATGAGAAAAATGTGAAATATAAAAATATACATATGCTACCTTATTCTACAGCATGCATCTTCCTGGCATTTACCTCATCCTAGAAGAGGTAAGAATGTACCTGCCAAGTGTAAGACACCAGCTTCACGGAGGCACTCAATTTCAACTACAGTCAGCCTGAGGCTCAAAGCTGACACAGCAATTCATCAACTACTGAAAAACAAAACCAAACCAAACCAAAAAACAAACAACAACAAAAACAGGTAAATAACATCAAACAACACCAACAAGAGACTCCAAATTTAGAAGGGATTTTCTTAAATATCAAACAGGTAGTCTTTTCCAAATCTGGAGTGATGCATGCATTTGGTTACATTGAAGACTTTTTAATTACCACTTTTAATTTCTTTAATGTATTTTATTTATACTTACAAACAGAATCAGGAAACAGGATGAAAATTTCAGAAGGGCCCTTTCCTCACAAATCATGAATAATAATATTCATGAACAGTGATCAAAAAGAAATTATTGACAGAAAATGTTTGCTGTTATCACAGGTCATTGTATTCCACAATACCTTCCTATCTGGGCCCTTTTAAAACAGTTTTTATTTATCTTGAATTAATATTTATTAATTTTAAGCCTAGTCGGGTTTTTATTTTCTAAGAAAAGGGTATATCCTTAACTAAGAAACTAAGAAAGCAGACATATAGCCTTGAGGTCCTTTTGCCTGCTTTCAAAAACCAGGTTGTATACATCCTTTTGTTCACTGAACATTCATAAAGTGAGCACTAACTTATGACTAGTTATGTTTATATTTTCTGGATATGCCCTACCACCTGGATTATGACATATAACATTATTTAAATGCAGTAGTGATGCTCAGCTCAAAGTATAATAAGAAGGTCAAGTGTGGCCAGAAGAAGAGAGTGATCAAGTCTTTCTGAAGAGAAGAGCTCATACTTGTGTTCAGGCTGGAGGCAAATGGAGATATTCATTAGATGTGGAAGAGCCAAGAGGAAATCCGAGTCAGAGGAATGAAACAACAAAGAGCATCCAGGAAATAGACATTTATTAGGAATCAATTGAATGTTGAATGGAGAAGTTGGATTGAAAGAAACCAGGGAGTAGAAGCATAAATGTCTGGGATTTTATCTTATTGTCAATGGAGAGCCTGGGAAGATACTGGGGAGGGAGTGGGAACAGTTGAATAACAACACAGCATCTACTTTTTTTTTTATTAACTTATTTATTTGAGAGAGAGGGACCCAGCAGGGGGAAGGGCTGAGAGAGAGGGTGAGGGAGAGGAAGAATCCCAAGCAATCTCCTGGCAGAGCTCAGAGTCCAAAGGGGGGCTCCATTTCATGACCCGCAATCATGATCTGAGCGAATAATCAAGAGTGCGACACTCAATCAACTGAGCCACCCAGGTGTCCCGCATCTACTTTTGAGAAGGGTTTCTTCAAGAACAAGGGGAAATTAAAATATATATATATATATGTATATATATATATATATACACACATATGTATGTATGTTTGTTTGTTTGTTTTTTTCCCAGAGCACCTGGGTGGCTCAGCCATTTAGCATCTGCCTTTGGCTCAGGTCTTCTTCATCCCAGGACCCTGGGAGGCTCAGCAGGGAGTCGGCTTCTCCTTCTCCCATTCTCCCTGCTTGTATTCCCTTTGGCTGTCTCTCTCTCTCTCTCTATCAAATAAATAAATAAATAAATAAATAAAATCTTTAAAAACATATATATGTATTTCAATGTGTAATTGATACGTAATGCGTTACAGTCATGAAGGATGGATGATAGAAACCACATCTGCAACATGCATTCCATCCTCCATAAATATGCAAAGTTCAAGCACACATATTTCTATTATGACTTAGAAATGAAGGCTGGAGGTGGAGGTGTGTGATGCTGACAGGAGGGAACAGAAGGAAAAGGAAGAATGAATTCTGCTCTTGTCGTATGTGCTCTGGTCTATTCTGGCCAACATTTGTCTCCCTGGTCCTTTCTCCTGCTCATTAGCACCACTGACTCCTCTTACTTCCCAGCTCCATCCCTAACTCAGAAATATATTTTTAAAAATCTTTTGATTTATACAGGAATAGCCATCCATTGGAAAGATGACATTTTTAAAGCTGAAATCCAATTAGAGGTATAAAGATGATAGTGTTGTTTTCGTAAGATTCCACAGAGTTAGGGGCACTCTGTGTGTGTGTGTGCGTGCGTGTGTGTGTGTGTGTGTGTGTGTGTGTTTAATTACTACATGTCAAACGCTTCAATAATTCGCCCTTTGTGACCACTTGTATGTCCATTCCTTCCATAAGACTGGGCCAGGGGTTGAAAGATCTTTACATTCCCAAGCTCTGCATCCATCACTAATAATTTTAAACAATATAAATGGTATTAGAATGTGTATTATGCTTTCAACCTGGTTTTACATCTGAAATGCTTCTTATGTAAACTTCAGCATGGTCCAATGATCAGCAATTATAACAAATCAGATTCAGTATCAAATATTTTCCCTTTTTTGATGGCAGAATAAAATGCCTTCCCCACCCTGAACATCAAATACACCCATAAGGGACTGCCTGAAATAATGTCATTAAAAGTGTATGTGTCTCATCACGAAGAGCACAAAATGAGTTTTAGTCCATGGCATTGCTTTCCGATAAACCTGTGAAGGAAATAAAAACTGTATTTCAGTGGCTGTAAATGAGAATACGGAAGAGATATTTACACTCAGCCTCTGTTTCTCCTTATCCTTCGTCATCTCTCTTACCACCAGTTTAATTGTCAACCTGTCTCTTGAGTTTCATACCTTTCCCAAATGTGTTTCCCCCTCTGCCTTATCTCTTCAAAGCCATCAGTCGCACACCAGATTTGTAATGAACTTGCTCTCTGCCAAGGCAAGAAAAAAAAAAGTGACATCATTTTCAAAAAGGGGAGATCAGCACTTTAATCTCAGTGAGATAGAAAATAGAACAAAGGGAATGTCTGGCAGGGCTAAAAGGGGGGAAAGGATGGGGATAGAGCACACACTTTCTTTCCCTCTCCAAGCTCTGTACACTATGCTTTAGAAATTTGGAATCCATTTGTTTTCCATTCTCATCATATCCTGCTGGCCATGCAAGGTCTCGTCTGGACATAATTATTGAGAAAAGGGTGCGGCATTATCTCTCCCTGCTTTTGTGAGTTTGGTGGGATGGGGTGACGGTGAAATGTTTACAGGCTTATTACAGAGTTTCAACATTAATGCAGCCTTTTAAAATTCTGATGTGAGGTAGCTAGTTCTTGAACCTGATCGGGCAGATGTATTCTAGTTGCAGCTAAAACCAAATCAAAATGAGAAGAGAGGGCCAGAGAAGGAAGAAATGGCAAGCACTTGTTTTAATGGCTGGGGATCCCCTCAGTCTAAATTATAGACATATGGATCAAAGGTAATATGGGAATCAGCACTGAAGGCTCAGAGGCTAAGATATTAAAACAGCTGTTTACAATAACTTGTGATGTGTAATCAGAATTAGTTTATAAAAAGTATGATCCTCTGAAAATAATCAGGCTGAAAAGAAATGTAGGCTCTCTCCGGTTACTATGCTTTTAGTTATGGTGGGGCCATGTGCTGGAGATTATCAAACATGTACCTTTTGTCAGAGAAATGTGATGAATCATCCTTGATAAAAGATAACAAATGCTCTCTTTTTCAAGTGAAGCTGATTCAGAATTAGACATGTGTGTTAGGCATGAACCTCCCAAGCCACAAGCTCAGGTATGCCAAGAACACAACTGTTTAAAATTTTTACTATTAATTTCTGTCTGCAAGCCTCACTTCCCCTGTTATCAAAAATCCCAGCCTTAATTCAGTTCTTGGTAAACCCAGTTCAGTCCAAAGTTTGCCCTTGCTCTGACTTCTGTGTTGATCCAAATTTCATGGATTTTACTCAGCGTCCAGATCCTTTTCCCAGTCCTATCTCCCAAGCCCAGTGTTTACTAAGGCACACATCACTCCATCTGGTTTCCAGCATGAGTTCCTCTTGTCTGTTGCAAGGAATCTGATTTCCCATGGTATTACTGGTTGTTGTTTCAGAAACTATTTTGTGTCACTGGCATCACTACCATGAAGGATCTTCAGCACCCTTGGCCATTTCTCAGCCACTTTCATATCTCTCAGCATAGTGGTAGACCACAAGAAACCTCTAGATGCTCTCCTGCTCCATCTTGTGGTAAATGACAACTTGGGGGCCATGACAGAACCCGGCCTAGATTGAAAGGCTGCATTTTCTACTCTATTGGGGTGCCCCATCACTCTGAGACCGCAGGGGTTAGGGGAAGTGATGTCTAACCAACTTCTGCCTTCCACATTCCATCCAGGAAAGGAAGGCACTTGTCTGTAGATGATCTGTTCATTCTGGGTCTTTACCAGCTCTCTGGGATGTGGTGAAGACAGGGAGGATGTAACTAGATTCAGAACCCTTTCTCAGATACCCACACAACAAATTCACTTGACCACTTTTCCTCATTAACTCTTTTTCTTCCCAACTCACACAGATTTTGTCCCCTCTGTTTTTGCAAAAGCAGAGAGAAAACATTTGCTTCCAATCTAATTGCTCAAAACCCAAGTTGGTGGTGCTTATGGTTTTTAATATTAAAAAATTTGAAACTTGCAAGCAAAAGCAAAAATGATCTTCCTTATTATTTCTACAGTAAGTTTTTAAAATCAATTTTGATGATAAAAAACGAGTTTTGATCTTCTTTGTTCTTTTTTTCTGCTAAATATATATACCCTAAATGAAAATGTATCAGGAAATTTAAAAAAAAATCATATATCAGTATTTCAAAATACTATGAGTTCTATGTTTCTTCTCCCCTAAAAATCTTTGCCTACCAAAAAGAACATGTGATTCTTACTTATTGTCCTGCTCTCCTCTGAGAAATGTGTTTACCTTTAACCCATTTGTCCAAAACAATTCCACACATAGCAAAAGAGAGTATATGTTTAAAGTATAGGACTCTATACTGAAGTCCTCCAAGACTCTGTAGATAAATCTGCATGATGAAGTAAAAATATGGAGCCAAGAAAACCCATCCATTGGCTGAACAGCCTCCTATGGACAGATACAAATGTAGAAAGGCTTTTGTCCAGACAGAGTCCAGCTGAAGCTGTCAGAGCTTCTCAGGAATGTGTAGTAAGAGACACCAAAGGTAATCTGTAGTTATCGATAGGACTTGAGTTAAAAAGGTCATGTGGGCCAAAATGACACAAGTTTTGCGTATAGAAGGACACATGAACACAGTTGGAATTAAGAGGAGGGGACACAGAGAGAGAAACAAAGATATAGAGCAAGAAAACAAATGCTTAGAGTCAAGGAAATTATGACACAAACGTAGAAGTGACAGACTAAGTGAGGTCTATTCACAACTGCATCTCTGAGCTCTCTAGTTCCCTTTCTTGTCTTATTTTTCTCCATTGAATCTATCAGTGACCACCATACTTTACATTATACATATTTATTTATTTTCTGTCTATTTACCTACACACACAGAGACACACACACAAGATTATATATTCCATGAGAAGTGAGTTTTTTGTTTTGTTCACTGGTGCATCCACAGTTCCTAGGGCAGTGGTAGAGATTTTAACAAATATTTGTTACAGGAAAGAAGGAAAGAAAGGAAGACAAAAGGATGAAAGGCATGTAAAAGGAAGAGGAGGGGGGACTAGAAGGAGGAGAGCGAGAGGAAAATTTCTTGCTTGGTCATTCTCCAGACTTGGATACCTGGCTGCTCCTCCTGCTCTCTCATTCTGTAATTCCCCCATTCTCTTTCTATAAGTTCCGTTTTCTGGGCCTGAGCTCATTTGAATGTGTTTCTCTTCCCTATAACCAAATGAACCCTGACGACAACGGGTGTGGGGACTGATCCTAGTCAGTTTACAGACCCTTTTTCTTTATTTCAGATGAGTAGCTAACTTTCTCATCTTTAAATGATTTTTAGGCCTCATAGAAAAACTGGCCACATGATACCACGAGCTAGTTGGAAAAGCATGACTAAGGGTGCGGATTCAAATCACAAGATTTGAACCTTGTACAAAGGTACAAGGGGAAAGATGACATACAGCTGTTATCTCCACAGTGGTGGGAGATCTGGCTGCTGAGGAAGCAAGGGATCTTTCCCCACTTACTGTCATGTCTTTAAGGACAGTAAATAGTTCAGTAGTGGCCCCCAAATGTTAATGAGCATATTACTAGAATGCTTGCTAAAAATGAGGTTTACAAAGTCTAACTCCCCAAAATTCAGATTCTACCAGTATATGTTGTGGGTCAGGCATCTGAATTAGTAGTCAAAACACCAGATGATCTGAATGTTTGTGTCCCCCCCAAATTCACATGTTGAAATCCCACCCCCTACCAATGGTGGTATTAGGAGAATGGGCATTGGGATGTAATTCAGTTGCCTAAAAAGGTGACCGCACTCATGACTTGATCTTGGACTTGAATATGATTAAGAGATTTCTACTGTTTATAAGCTACCCAGTCTTTGGTATTTTCCTTACAGCAGCCCAAACAGAATAAGACAATATCAGAAGAAGTGGTTCCCTAAATACATATTAAGGATAAAAAAAGCTCTAATTTGATCCCACCTACCTCTGCGTGCCCTTAGATATCCAGAAATTAAAAGACAAAATGTCAAAGTGGATGGGATGGAAAAGGTGACAGTGTTGTGGTGGTGGTGTTTTGTTTTTTTTTTTTAAAGATTTATTTATTTATTTATTTGACAGAGAGAGATCACAGTAGACAGAGAGGCAGGCAGACAGAGAGAGAGGGAAGCAGGCTCCCTGCTGAGCAGAGAGCCCAATGCGGGACTCGATCCCAGGACCCTGGGATCATGACCTGAGCCGAAGGCAGCGGCTTAACCCACTGAGCCACCCAGGTGCCCCGGTGGTGGTGGTTTTTGAATTAGCTAGGCTTTGTGTTGAATTTCTTGTATAAAATGTTCTACCTTTAGAACTGCATGCATAAAAACACAGCTAATTGATTAACAAGTTATCAACACCTGGGATATCAAACGAGGAATTCCCTGAGCCATACTCCTTTCTATTGGGTTCTCAA
Source organism: Mellivora capensis (assembly GCA_004024625.1). Lineage (NCBI taxonomy): Eukaryota > Metazoa > Chordata > Mammalia > Carnivora > Mustelidae > Mellivora > Mellivora capensis. The sequence goes on along the minus strand of PISX010018019.1, from coordinate 33,538 downwards.
AAAATTGTATTATTTTACTGCCTTCCCCACTTCCCCATCCATTAGAGCTTTGGTACATTTTCTTGCAACTAATTAGCCTCCTGTTCTCAGAAATGGAATACCTTTCGTGAGGTATATTAGGCTCTTTCAGAGGCAGCTGGGCACTCCTGGGAATAGGACAACGCAGTAATGAATTGGTAATGTGATGTAAACATTGGGCCTCCTGACTATTTTGCTTCATGGCAACAGGGCAGGTCATAATATGAAAGCTGGAAATGAATTAGGACCAAGTTAAACCTTAAACTCCAACCAATAAGCTCTTCGGAATCTGGTGGCTGGATCTAAGAATAACATGTAGGGATATATATGTTGCTGGTTAGGTCACATCTTAGGTCCCTAGCCTTGGACACACTCAAATCCCAAGTCTTTCCAGCTAATTGCTGATTCATTCTCCTTAAATAAGATCTGCTAAGAGGAAAGAGTTAAGTCTGTCTTCAGAAGGTTCTGCCTGACTCTGAAGAAGTCATCCTTCACAGAGGCCTGCCTACTTGATGAAAAGTAGCATATTAAGCTTCTAGACAGAGTTATGAGAGAGAGAGATCAAATAAAGAAAGAAGTACCTCCCACTCACAGACTTACAAAATATATAGCCTTTTGCAAAATGTACAAAGGAGGATTCATAGACTGAGGAGTTGTTTGGTGTTCCCAAAATACAGTGTCTCATGTAAGAACTTGAGAAGATAGAAGACCCAGTTAAGGCAAAGCCGTAAAAACAGAAGGCAACGTGAATTCATTTTGTAATTTGTTTTATTATCTCTGGATTTATAGAAAGCAGTTCTACCTATTCCACAAATCTTTTTTCAGTTTTGTTCCTTTCCCTTTTTTTTTTTTACCTCTGTTTTAAACTTTCAATGATAGGTGGTCTCAGAAAGTGCTGAATTAAGACTTAGCAAAGTCAAGTCCTATGTATCTGACTGGTCCTATAGTTCTAAAACGGTCTCACAAGCCAGCGCCTCACATTTGTCTGAGAGACATAAGACCAAAAACCTAAGCAACACATACTTACAAACGCTTGCATGTACATGTGCCCACACATAGAGACATGGACAAACACACATAAGATTACCCTTTTGTACTTTATTGTGCATTAGTTTGGCCCCATAACACATTCTTTCTTGGGTCACAATATTCATCCCTATCTAAATTAAAACTGCTATATCACATGAGAAAGAATTTGTTTCCCATTACGACTATACTTTAGTTGGTTCCCACCTAAAGGTAAATACATTTTCTTAACCAAAATAATTGATATTATGGCTCTCATTTCCCTTTTTTAAAAATTGGTATTTTCCACTAGATTTAGTTTCAAATATTTTTCAAATATTTATCACATTAGATTCACATCTCAAACTGATCAAGTTAAGTGAGAATCTCCAGGCTTTCCCTAATTTATTTTTATCCATGACACATGAAGAGTCCATTTCCATCTTATAGTTGGCTTGGCTTGCGAGATTCATTTGCGTTTTTCTGACTAATTCTGTACATCAGCTATTCAAATGTGAACTAACTAGTGCACTGCGTAGGGTAGTCTTAAGCCCTTATGTTTTAAGGTTTCATTTGAATTTTATGAGAAGAGAAGCCCATTTGATTGTGTTGAGACCAGTCATTCTCAACACGGTTCATTTTCTCTTCCCTAATGGCTTCTAACATTTGCTATGCTTTTATTATAATGCTGAATTCATTACTTGTGTTATAGTTTTCCCATTAGCTTTAAGTCTTTAGTTTCTAACAACACAAGGTCGCATAGCAGGTATGGTTTACAAAGAAGAAAAAAATGTGACTACAAGTTAAATGGGGAGAGAGGGGTTGGACTGGAGAGAAAGATAAGTTCCAAACAATGTGCAAATATAACAGAAATGACCCCAAGTCACTAATAGTCCACAAATTCATTGAGAAGTTACATATTAAAACTTAGGTGAAATTCTTTTTTTAGAAAGAAAATCACATCAGTTTTTTTTTTTTTCTTGACAAATTTTAAGTTAGGCACCATAGCTTTCCGCCACCCAAAGAGTATCCTTAGGTAACATATACCGAAGAGAACTTTCCTTTATACTGCAAGGTTCTAGGTGGTAGAGAATTTATCATGTCTTAAGATGAGAACTTCACCATTATAAGAAAAACTGATCTAATATTAAAATGCTCTCACATTCTGTAACCCTATAGAGCACCATTTAGAATTGACTTGCACATGGTAAAAGACTTTAATACCCTCACAGAGTTTTCTTTCAGGGCGTGATGCCCTGAGCAGAACTTGGGGTATTTTATCACTCAGGGCCCTTTTAAGAGGAATAAACAAAGAAAAAAATTAGTTACTTTAACACAAAGATTTGATATAAATAATTGTCAACCAAGTATTACCCCCATGAGATACAAAAGAGAAACACTGGTTTTACAAATGCAGTTACTAGGGGGAGCAAATATCACCTCTAGAGTTCAGGGAACAAATGGAAGAGAATGATGATTTAAAATCTAGAAGCTTAGAGGAAGGTCCTGTGGAGTTTGGACCCAGAGCTGCCTGGTGCTGGCACATCAGAAATTAGGAGAAGGGACCACCTGAAGTCAGGACATAGGTTAGCTTGTTTTTTTTTGTTTGTTTTGTTTTGTTTTGTTTTTAAGATCCCATTTATTTATTTGACAGAGAGAAAGAGAGAGAGAGATCACAACTAGCCAGAAAAGCAGGCAGAGAGAGTGAGGGAAGCAGACTCCCTGCTGAGCAGAGAGCCCGGATGAGGGGCTCAATCCCAGGATCCTGAGATCATGACCTGAGCCAATGGCAGGGATTTAACCCACTGAGCCACCCAGGTGCCCTTAGCTTGTTCTGATATAGCTGAGAAGACACTATGAGATTGTTTCTAGGATGTGAAAAAAATTGCAAAATAGGAACAATTGCAGCTATTGGAACCTACTGTCAAAGCCAATGGAAAGAGAGGATTTTAAGGGTGAGCCTCATAAGAACAACAGATTATGGGCATGTCTCTTTTTCCTCCTTCTGCTTTCCAGTCACCCTCTTGGGCCCCCTATTGGCAAAGCCTAACAGAAGCCAGCTGGCTAAGAAGTTTCCCCGGAATCAGAGCAAAATATGGAGGGATGGATTTGAAAATTAGAAAGACAGTAGCTTCTTAACTGTTACATAAGGAAGACAATGTGCATTAATGTTTCCATCACATATAACTTGAGTTTACAAGGTTATATTCTTCATTCTATAATAGAGAAAACAATATTAGTAGTTGCTAGCATATAATAGCATCTACTCTATACTATGTTCTATGCCAAATGTTATATATGAGTTGTCTTATTTAACTGTCCAAACATCTAATGAAAGAGTGATAATCATGAATCATGAATGGTTATCTAAACTGATTTAAAATGTGGATTTTAGGGCGCCTGGGTGGTTCAGTGGGTTAAAGCCTCTGCCTTCGGCTCAGGTCGTGATCCCAGAACCCTGGGATCAAGCCCCGCATCATTGGGCTTTCTGCTCAGCAGGGAACCTAATTCCTCCTCTCTCTCTGCCTGCCTCTCTGCCTACTTGTGATCTCTGTCTGTCAAATAAATAAATAAAAATCTTTAAAAAAATGTGGATTTTAAGACAGAAGTCCCCATAAAAAACATCATCCTTTTTTTTTTTCTTCTGTAGAAGAAAGAGTTGAATTTATTGAATTTGTTGGTTTTTCTAAATCAGGGCTTTGCATATATTTAAAAAAATATATTTGAGAGAGAGAGAGACAGCACAGGAACAGGGGAGGGACAGAAGGAGAGGGAGAGAAAGACTCTCAGGAAGACTCTGCCGAGCAGACTGCAATGTGGGGCTACACCTCACAGCCCAAGGACCATGACCTGAGCCAAACCAAGAGCTGGAGGCTCAAATGACTGAGCCACTCAGATGCCCCTCCATACCTTTTAAAAAAATTCATTTTGAAAAAATAATTTATTTTGAACCCAATATGTTACATATAATGTTGTATTAGTTTCAGGTGTACAATATTGTGGTTCAACAATTTTATATATTACTCAGTGCTTGTCAGGACAAGTGTACGCTTAATCACTTTCACCTACGTCAGCCATCCCCTAGCCAACTCCACTCTGGTTACTATCAGTTTCTTCTCTGTAGTTAGAGTCTGTTTCTCTGTTTGTTATGTTTTTTTTCCTTTGTCTTATTTCTTAAATTCCACATATGAATGAAATCATATGGTATCTGTCTTTCTTTGACTAATTTAATTCTCTTAGCATTATATTCTCTAGGTCCATCCATGTTGTTATAAATGACAAAATTCTGTTCTTCTTTATGTCTGCATAATATTCCACTATATATAGTGGAATTTTATATATATGTATACACACACACACACACACACAAATATATATATATATGTATACATACATACCCAGTAGTATAAACACATTATCTTAAAACCAAACCTAGCTAACCAATGTTTCCCTAAGTCACCTGTAGCAACCAGGAAAATTACACGGGTTAAAAGATTCCTTTACCGGAACTCTAAGCCACAGCTTTATATAAACATCATAGCCTTTCTTTTAGCTGTAACTCAAGGGAAAAAAAATAGTAGTATTTCAGGGGAACTAGTAGCATGCTAGAAACATGAACTGTTTGACCTTAGAAGCACTTTGATTAAAATATATTTATTTTTCAATTTAAACAATGATGATACAGTTGATAAATTCTCTTAATTGAAAATGATGGAAGAAAAATCATTAAATCCTAGCGGGGTCATTAAAAGCCAGAGCATACAAGTCTGAGATTAGAAAGTCAAAGTGAGACAATATACTATCAATAAAATGCAATAGAGGGACGTCTGGGTGGCTCAGTGGGTTAAGCCTCTGCCTTCGGCTCAGGTCATGATCTCAGGGTCGTGGGATCGAGCCCCGCATCGGGCTCTCTGTTTGGCAGGGAGCCTGCTTCCCCCTCTCTATCTGCCTGCCTCTCTGCCTACTTGTGATCTCTCTCTGTCAAATAAATAAATAAAATTTCAAAAAGAAAAGAAAAGAAAATGCAATGGAATTTAGTCTTGCACCACTTCTTTCAGAGTGGGAAATTAGAAACTCAAGGCCGTCCTATCATAGGATGCCCTCCCAGGTTCCACTGGAGTTAATATCCTCATTGACAGAATCCACAGGTCATCCACCCCCACCATGGAGCCTCTGCCATACTGTTGGGACAAGGCCTATATCTGACATCGTGTTTTAAAATCGACAATTTTATAATGAGTCCCATAGCATGTCTGCCATAAATTGTGTGCGTTTATTGTATAAATCCAAAACAGATCCTCCTCACACTTGGGTCCTACTGATTAGAATCTGTTCAGCATGCATGGGTTTACTTTTGGAAAATTTTCATAAACTTTTTTTTTAAATACCAAATCAATTCTTATTTTATTTATTTATTTTTTTAATTTTGATTTTTTAATTTCTTTTCAGTGTAACAGTATTCATTGTTTTTGCACCACACCCAGTTTTATTTTACCTTTTCTTATCATTTTGCTATCTTTACTCTTTTAATCTAACGGTTAAGAACTTTGTTTGTTTGTTTGTTACCAATAAGAGGACGCCAAACTACTGATTTCAGTAAATAATAAGGACATGTATTTGCCATGCATGACAGGAAACTGGAGGTCAGTTTTGCCAGGACTGGCTCAAGCCTCACTGCTCCTTCCGAAGACCCAACCAGCTACTGTTCCCTGTCCCTGTTATTCACAGCATGTGTTAATCTCAATCTTAGACACTAGAGATGTACAAAAGCTTCCTAAAACATGCAAGGTGACCAATGTTTTTGAATATTATCAAATAATCTATAATCAAAATGAAGAAACAGAGGCTAAGTAAAGAAGATCAGTATCATCTATAGCATAAAATGGCAGTATGACTTGGAGAAAGCTATTTAACCTTCCTAGAACTCTACTTGCTTATCGCCAAAATGAGCATAAATGCTCTTAAATCATCATTAAATGCCTCACTCCACACTTTCACCTTTCAAACATTTAATAAATAAACAAGCAAACATATACTGAATGTATAAAGAAATACATAGTTAAATGATCTGCATTTTAGTTATTTAATCTTATAATCTTGCATATAATGAGACAGTCTTTGGTTTCCATGTGACGTTTAAATTCATGGCATTTCAAATGGGAAAAAGGAGAATTTGCCTGACTCGGCCATAGATACCTGCCCTTCCTGTGTACTGATGTTAGGTGGCTTATCCAGGCATGCCTATATGTGAATAAGCCTAGTGTTGATCCACTTCCAGTTTACCTAAACCTGTCTGAAAGGTAGATTCAGACAGCTGAGTCATTCTCTAACAATTGCCAACTGGTGATGACTTCCCAAAGCCAGACAATCCACCTCCATGGTTCTTCTTCTTCTTCTTCTTTTTTTTTTTTTTTTCCCCAAGGTTCATAAAGCAGATTCATTATTTTCCATCTATGGTGTCATAAGACAGTGATTCCAAAAACTGGGAAGGTAAGTGATTTTTTGGAAGTGAAAAGTATCAGGTGGAGGCTGGAGGAAAGACCTAATTATGGGTAGAGGTGCTCAAAGGCACAGGAGACCAGGAAGCACACTACCAATAATCAAGGAAGTTCACCCTGACTGCTGGGATTGTTGTCGTGATTTAAGAAGAACAACGAAAGGACTCCACAGTGAGAGACCAAACTACACTTGCCCAGATTCATGCTAGCACTTGCTTGAATTTCCTCACACACAATTCCTCCCCCCATGGCTCTACTCATCTTTTCTTGGAGATAAATGTAGGTTCAGTTTCCCCAGGCTTTAGTCAGACAACTCAGCTGCCAGAAATGTGCTGGCTGATGATCTTTCTGGAGCTACTTCTCTGCTACTTACTTGCATCTGTCAGATCTGGAAAAGGAAAGGAGAACAGAAGACCCATGTTGTGAAAAGCCAGGCTATAAGCTCTGTGAAAAACCGGCAACTAATGGTAATGCTCAAGCACTGTGTTAGCATTAATTAGATTTCTATGTTGTAACATTTGCCAATTATTAACTGTAGTTTCACTTTGCCTCTCTTTACTTTGTTTTTATAATATTGACCAAAAAGTATTACTTCAATGAAGTTCTTTTTCAATATTTATGAAAATGTGGTCTACCAGGGACATTCTATAAATAGCAAATAATTAATGTTTTGCCTAATTTGCCTGCAAAACTAGTGGCAAGATACTATTAAGGCCAATACATTACTTAGTTTATCTGGACCATAACAGCAGTTAAAAAAATAGAATCTCTAGCCATATTAAAGAAGATAAAATGATAGTTTCATGTGAGATTTACACAAACACATAGAGATAATGGAAGTTATTTTGAATACTGGAGACTTGTGAAGGGAAATGGAAATTTCTGAAAGTGAATTACTATAAGTTGTTAACCATAATTCAATATTTACTTGCAGACTTTCAGAAAAGTAGTTCACTGTTCATTTTATGCGATGAGTTGTTAATATTACATGAAATAACAAATTGGCATCATAACTAAACAGAGTCTCTGGACAGTTATCATAAAAAGAATGAGGGGGATCTAAGCATGGAAGTTGGGTTTTTTACTGGCAAATGGATTATTCTGTACAACGTGAAGTCTGTCATTACTGCTTTCTGATCAGAGCCTCTTCAGGGTCAATTTTAAATGTCTTCATTACACAAATCTTATTTATTATAATTGTGGGTGAGATTAAACTTGTTAGAATGCGAGCCTATTATATCATTTTGCTATTTTTAAAACCTTAGGAATTTCACACTTACCCAAATGAAGGACTGATATGTGGCCCCACAACCATTCCAGTTATGGAAGAGACATTCCAACAACATTCTTGACATGCTTGAAGCTGAAGGCATGCCCAGACAAATGTTCCCCTGTTCTCTATTCCCTTCAGTTTCTGGTGTTAAGTACTAATCGAGCCCCGGATCACCCTGCGGAAAATGAAATAAAATAAAATAAAATAAAATCCACAGAATATGCCAATGAAGTTTCTGTTGATGCTGTGCTGGAGGCCAAAAGACATATTAATGAGTGGCACTCTGAATGGGAGCTGAAGTCATTTATTTAAAATGGCAATGAGACAACCTCCTAAAAAGCTCTAGTGGGATGAACAGAGGATAATTTGGCCAACATCCCCTAAAAAAGGCTTCAAACTTAGACTTTTATCATTATTTCCAAATGATGTTCTACTTTGTTATGAATCAAACTGTATTCTCCCTAAAAATTCGTATGTTGAAGTTCTAACTCTGCAGTGTGATTGTATTTAGAGACAGGGCCTCTAGGGTGGTAATTAAAGTTAAGTTAGGTCATAAAGATGGGACCCTAATCCCTTGGATCTGATGCCCTTCGAAGAAAAGGGACAGCAGGAGTATGCCCATGCAGGAAAGACCATGTGAGGACACAGCAAAAAGGTGGCCATCTGCAAACCAAGAAGAGAGGTCATACCAGAACTCAACCCTGATGGCACCTTGATCTTGGACCTCCAGCCTCCAGAACTGTTAGAAAATAAATTTCTGTTGTTTAAGGCCCCTTGTAGTATTCTGTTATGGCATCCCAGGCAGACTAATACATACCTATAATCACACAGGTTAATCTGAACTATTAAAAGATGTTTGTCACTCTTCCAATGCTTATCCATTTATAAAGCCACCTTGCCTGAAGCCAATAATAACAACAGCAGAATCTCCTGAATTCTTTTTCTTGATAGTCACTGTTCTACGCATTTTCATTTTGTAAAGTAATTCATATTATTACCTGTTTTACAGATAAGAAAAAGAGTGGAAGACAGTATAAGTAACTGATCCAAAATTGAATAACAGACTCAGAATATTGTAACTAGTAAAGTGAGCTACAGAAAGTCTTGCTTATAAATCCTATTATTATCGGAGGGAAAAGCACAGGTGTATCACTGTGCATTTGTGTGTTTAAAGGTATTTCCTTAACAAATGTGAAAAATTTAAACTTTCCACAATTAAAGAAAGCTTTTTAGTCATAAATTTTATAATGTATTGAGAGTCTCCAAAAAAAGAAGATAAAAGGACATTTCAAGGAAAATCACTATAGAGGTATACGGAATTGTCTCCAGTTAGTACATTTATCTAAACATGGAGCAAACTGCTTGTATTTGAAAACAATTGTGATTTTATATATCTGCTTTCAAATTGAATGCCAAAATTTCCTCTTGAATCCCGCAGTAAACTTAGAAGCCAACATATTTCCAGGAGGTAGGAAAGCTACTAAAAGCTTATTTTTAACTTGTCAGCAAGTAAAAATCTAACTAATGTTGATCTTTCTCTGACAGCACTTGCTTGGAAGCTTCCATAGCTTTGATTAATATTTAAACACTAGGGCTTTCAAAGCAAATTTACAAGCTGAAATTACTAAATCTACAATAAATACAGAGACATGTTACTACTTTATTTTCTACATGAGCTAAAAAGAGCAGCCTTAGGAATGAGCAAGTACAGGAAGGAGGAACTTTGTTTTCAGTTTGTTTTTTCATTGACCATTAGAAATGCACACTGTAAGGAGGGACTTACAGTGGTTTTGTTTCCTACCTCTGAAGCCAGACTGGATGTGAACACTGGCTCCACCATTTCCTGGCTGTGTGACACTGGACAAGTTACTTCTTCTTTCTGTCCCTTAGTTTCCTCCTCTGCGAAATGGGACAGTGACAGTATCTCTTTCATAGGAATTTTATACACTTAAATGAGTTACAACAGATAAACTGCAAAGAACAGTGCCTAGCATATAACAAATATTCCATATGTGCTGGTGATTAATTTTTCCTATAAAAATAAACAATGAGGGGCGCCTGGGTGGCTCAGTGGGTTAAAGCCTCTGCCTTCGGCTCAGGTCATGATCCCAGGGTCCTGGGATGGAGCCCCACATCCGCATCCGGCTCTCTGCTCTGCAGGGAGCCTGCTTCCTCCTCTCTCTCTGCCTGCCTCTCTGCCTAGTTGTGATTTCTCTCTGTCAAATAAATAAAATACTTTAAAAATAAAAATAAAAAAATAAACAATGAAGTCAAGATTCTACAATATTCAGCCATTAATTGAACAAACATTCCTTCATTCAATAAATATTTATGAAGTACATACCATGGCCAGGAATTGGCTCTAAAGAGTTGAATAATTTGAGGGACCTGTTGTCTAAAGTCTAGCATTATAGTGGGAAGAACAGACACATACATTTCGGGTAGATGCTGCCTGCTGAGCTATCTGTTAGAACATGGACCTAGGAACTCATAGGGAGTTCTGGGAAGGGCTTTCTGGAAGGAGTATTGCTGGAGCTGATTTTGCCACTTTATGGCTCACTTAGAAGAGGATATGGAGACAGCCATTCTATTTTTTTTTTAATAACATACAAAGTATTATTTGTTTCAGGGGTACAGGTTTGTCATTCATCAGTCTTACACAATTCACAGCACTCACCATAGCACATACCCTTCCCAATGTCCGTGACCCAGCCACCCCATCCCTTTTACCCCCCTCCCCTCCAGCAACCCCCAGTTTATTTCCTGAGATTAAGATTCTCTTATGGTTTGTTTCCCTTTCTGGTTTCATCTTGTTTCATTTTTTCCCTCCCTTCCCCTATGGTCCTCTGACCACTGCTATTCAATTTAGTACAAGACAGCCATTTTCAACAGAGGAAGCAGAAAGGCAAACACAGAAAGGCCTGAGGAGTTTGGGAAACTAAAGAGAGGTGTGAATAGTTTATGAAGCATAGGTAAAGGGGCCGTGAGGAAATCAAGCTGAGAATTAAACACTGACCCTATAGCTTCTCCCAATTTCTACTTTTCTGCAACACCCTGATGGTCCCTTTCATTGAGGACCAATAACTCAATTCTGACTACATGTGGGGAAGAAAAAAATGCATGATGACGCTCTTGCCTCATTGTCCAAATTGGGGCAACCCTCCAATAAATAACCAGGTCAAAGTCATCTCGGTCTAAGGGATGTGATTAATTGGACATGTTCCAAAGCACACTAATATTGGAGTGCACTCATCTCACCTTGCAGATATAAATATTTTAATGTGCAGCTCAGAGATGGCTGGACAAGTGTGAGTCCAGAAAGCACCATAATATATTTAAAATTAAAGCTCAATATATAAGTAGTCCCATGAAATGTAATAAAATTTCACATCTGGCTACAGAGTACACATTGTCTAAATGAGGGAGATGAGAAATTGCAAACTAAGTGTGAAAGAAGCTTCAATTAATGATGGCTATTTATGACCTACCCTGTTCTTTTGATGCATACAAAATTATTGAGCTCGTGGCACACAAAAGCCTGAATAACCACAGGAAGATTTGGGATGGGAGAAATATTTAATCATGCCAGTTTTATCGCAGGTCGGCAAAGCCATATCTTTAGGTGGGCCTAAATCAACAATATTAAAATGAATAATTTACCCTATTCTGACTTGAAGCCGACGGACTGTTTTATGCTGAAGGAAGAAAAACACTGAGCTTTGTAACTCTTCACCCTGATTGCTTGTAATGCTCATCGATCTGAAACAAACAGTGCATAAATCTGTTCTTTAGCAACAGACGCAACTGAGGTGTCGATTAAAAATGACCGAGCAGAAATTGGAACATGATTACCAAATCCATAGTACTGAACACCATTCACTGACTCATACACAGCCACTTCATTGAGAATGAACTAGGTAAAATATTCTTTCAAAAAATTGAATTATAAGGGACATATTATGAGATACTTTTTTTTTCCTTTTCTGAGATAAAAAGATGAGTTTCTGATAGTCTGGAGAATTCAAACCATGTCCCTTCTAATTTTTCTTTTGTCCCTTAATGAACAAAGATCACACAGTCAAACTTCATTTGCCAGTTCTGTTGACAATTTGGACAATAAACTATTTTCATCTAATGTTCCTTTAATGTTACAGAAGCTCAATTCAAGAAAGCAAGTTATGTTCTTTTTTTTTTTTTAAAACATTTTATTTATTTTTTTTTTTTTTGGCAGAGAGAGACATAGCGAGGGAGGGGACACAAGCAGAGGGATTGGGAGAGGGAGAAGCAGGCTTCCCGCCAAGCAGGGAGCCCAATGCAGGGCTGGATCCCAGGACCTTGGGATCATGACCTGAGCCAAAGGCAGAGGCTTAAGGACTAAACCACCCAGGCACCCCAAGCTTATGTTCCTAAAGGGGACATAAGTTACTCTAATAAGTTACTCTAATGTGACTCTTTAGGACCAATGGGGAAATAAGTTACTCTAATATTACTCTTTAGGACCAAAGGGTAACAGCAAATGATATGAGTTCTATAGTCAGTGACTGCTTACCAGAAGCCATTGGAGCATAATGGTTCCTCCTTTCCTGTAGAACAGGAAGCTGAGACATGGAGCAGCTTAGCAGCTAAGCCAGTTGCCAGAATAAGCCTCCAATCAAATCTCAGTCTGAAGGGCTCTGTGGTTCTCACTAGTGCAATGTACCAAGTGTTTATTGCTCTCCACCTTCCAGGCACATGGTAGGTAGGTACTTCCTTGTTCCTTTGTAGTTGAATGGGATCATGGGTCTAGTAGTAGCCAATCAGTTGCAAGCACGGAGACACACACCCTCTCCTGAATAAAGTATGTAAGTGTTGGAGCAAGACTCCAGAGTTCTCTTTCCCTTGGCTCATGCAACTGACAAGGTTCTAGCTAGTGGCTTCACTCTCAACCAGAGTCCCAGGGAGTCCCCAGATAATCTTCAGAGCAACATTGGAACAAAACACACTTCTCTTGTTTATAGCATCTGGGATTTGGGGGCTGGTTGGTTTCCACAACACAGCTTCATCTATCCTGATGGATGGAGACCACAAAGCCTATTCTCCATAAAGGAACCCATAAACTAGGGATATCATCGTAAAATGGAGTCACAAGGAACAGAGATAAAGCTTCATGATGAAATGGGGATGAGACTGCGGTAATAAAGAAAGAAAAAACCAACCTGAGAAGAGCAATTTGGAATCTCAAGTATAAACCAAGTGTAGAGACTAAATTCACTTGGCAGTTTTGGAAGACCACAAAGAAACTTCCCAAAGAATTCAAAGTGAGTATCAGAAAGCAATTGAAACTTAAGAAATAGTGAGCTTCAGAGTGGCAATAGTAAAACGGGAACTTACTCAAAATATCTCCTCTCAATATAAAAGGACCCATTTATAGATAACTCTACACTTTTATGACCATAACATCATTGTTGGAAATACTATATAATGCTAGTACCTCCACAACCCTCAGGATGAGAAGATATTATTACACTCTCTTTTCTAATTCTTTGCACATGTTTCTAAAACAGTATTTCTGATAATAAACCAAACACATGTGTTGTCTTAGGAGCCATCATTGGGCTATAAACCCTCTGGAGGAAAACTTGAATGGGAGAATGCTAGCTTAAAAAAAATCATCTCATCCCAACATGCATCCAACAATAGCTTTCAAAGAATGATTTGGGGAAACTCGGAGAGCATTTGTGTTGGACTTTGCACACCCATTTAGGGGCCTGGATGTCTTTGCATTGACTATTGGGAACAGTGAAGAGCCATATACCTGGGAAAATGATCAGTGGGAAGGCAGCTTTGGGGAAATTATACAGGGCCTTCTGCATTTCCCTGAGTTTGATCAAGCTTTTAGATGTTATGAGAATGGTTCTAGAGAATATGGTTAAAAGGAGAAAAAAAAGTAAGAACTAGAGTTGGCTCCCCCCACTTGCCTTGTCAATGGAGTGTATTAGCAGAGAGGAAAGATTATATATTTCTCTACTAGTAACCAATTCTATCTTGCTTTCACTACTGTTTTTTTGATACTTATTCTGGCGATATCTGGAGGCTTCCCCTTTACTACGAGTTCTTCCCTTGAAGCTCTAGGTTAGGTTAGGTTCCCTTACCTGGGCTCCCATTAACTCCATACATTGCACTATCAATCTATCTGGCACAATGCATTATAATTTCTAAGTATGTCTGTGTCTGACTCTTCCACAAGACTGAGAGACTTCTGACAGAAGGGACCTTCTAATGTTCACTGTTGTGTCCCTAGTACTCAGGACAGAGGCAGACACAGAGTAGCTCAAAGCAAGTTCATTAAATTAAAAAAAAAAATCAAAGAATGAATAAACTTGAAACTAAATGATATAACTGTTGAGAAGGTAACATATTACTTCACTGTTTTACAAATAAACCTCAGTTAGAGTCCCATCTTCTTACATCATCAGATTGTTGCAAATGCCTTACTATATAGTAGCACATTCTCATCTTTGTATCTGTTACTTGTCCCAAGATCATCTCATTTAACAACAATATACTATTGTTTTTGTTTATTTAGATGAAAAACTAAAGCTCAGATTGATTGGGTGCTATAAGAGAAATAGTCCCTTTAGGAGACAAGGGCATGCTTTCTAATCAGATGACCTTATTATAATACCAGCAAACCTGATGACTCTGAAGTGTGAGCAATATTTCTCTACTGCTTGCAATTCTAAATAATTCCCAATAGCATTCATAGGATCTCACAGAGTTTAACATATTCTCACGACAGAGACATCTTAAGTGGAATTTTTTAACTAAGGTGTAGTATTATCTCTTGGAGCAAAGATTTGGAAAGTAGACTACATGGCTTCAAATTCCAGCTCTACATAACCTATGGTAATATGTCTATATCTCAATTTCTTCATTTGCAATATGTTGCACATGATTGTTGGAGGCTTAAGTTATTGAATATCTATAAAGTTCTTAGGGCATGGGTTATCCCAGAGCTAATGCTTAATAGATATCATTTCTACCCTCATTGGAACTACTTGAGTCAACTCTTAGACCATTATCATCAATATTACTAAAAGCAGAATAGAAAAATTCCATTTTTCTATAAATTTTTCTATATATTACTATAGGATTAGAGATTGTGGCTTTAGCATGGAAGACTCTTCATGGTCTAGAGGGCCATGCATAACCTGGCACGTCCTTGCCTGTTCTCTGAGCTTCACCCACCTTGAATGTGCTCTTTGGCTGTGTTGTTATGTCTGCATATGTCTACAAAAAGGAATGCCTCCAGGCATTTCCAGCTTTTGCACAGCTGTTCATTCTGCATACAGTGTAGTCTCCTCCTCACTGGTTGTCCTTTTCTCTGAAAAACTCCTTCCACAACTTTAGGATCCAACTAAAACTCATCTACTCTGAAAAGACTCCCATGTATCCCTTGCAGCCAAACCTGGCTAAGAGCCCCTTCTAAGTGCTCCAACAGATGCTGCACCTGCCCCTGTGATCATGCTTGTTGATCTGAGTTTGCCCTGTGCTTGCCTGTCTTGCCCAGTGAACAGACAGCAAACTAACCAGGGGCAGGAGCTGAGTCCTTCCACCTCTTATTTGTCATATCTGGCATCACATCGGGAACATCAGAACCCTTAATAAATAGGTGCTGAGTGAATAAATAGGTGAGAAGTATCTTTCAGGTGGACTAGAGTTTATCTGCTCAATTGCTTAGAACAGTACTTCCCGGGGCGCCTGGGTGGCTCAGTGGGTTAAAGCCTCTGCCTTCAGCTCAGGTCATGATCCCAGGGTCCTGGGATCGAGCCCCACATCGGGCTCTCTGCTCGGCGGGGAGCCTGCTTCCTCCTCTCTCTCTCTGCCTGCCTCTCTGCCTACTTGTGATCTCTGTCAAATAAATGAATAAAATCTTAAAAAAAAAAAAAAAAGAAGAACAGTACTTCCCAAGCATTTTCAAATCAGGACATATAACTAGCTCCAGAAAAAAAAAAAAAAAAAAAAAAAAAAAAAAAAAAAAAAAAAAAAAAGAATGGACAGTTTGTCCACTTGAGCCTAATAGCACAGGTCTCAACCAGCCTGGACCACTGAAGGAGCACCCATCCACCACACCTAAACATGGAGGAGCACCCCCTCTCCCCAAAATAAGAAGCTGTGGCTCAGAATACAGAATATGACAGCTTATCCTTCCACTTTTTCAGCCATCTTCACTCTGTCTTCCTCAGGCAACCCTCCTGATTTAAAGGTGATATTCTGCATTAATAACTGGGAAGGTGGCATGTTTGATATCATTGGTTGGAGCAATCAAGAACCAGGGTCTAGCACCCTCTCTGTTTTCTGGAGATGAGCACTAACATACCCTTGTCAAGTAGCAAGGCTTATTTCTTAATTTTCCTTATAAAAATGAGCTGTTAAGATCTGCTCTAGCTACATCATGGGATATTTCCAGGATAATATAATCTGCTATGGACAAATTAAAAGTGAGATAAATAAAGTTCTATGTGAATATAGTAATGAATTGCAAATATATACTCCTAGCATGTGAAATGATGGTATCCATTACAAGTAGGTGGAATATATAATTTATTTTATTAACCAAGACATAAGTGAGAGTGAAATAAGATACCATTAAGAAACACAACAAGAGGGGCCCCTGGGTGGCTCAGTGGGATAAAGCCTCTGCCTTCAACTCAGGTCATGATCTCAGGGTCCTGGGATCGAGCACCACATCGGGCTCTCTGCTCAGCAGGGAGCCTGCTTCCTCCTCTCTCTCTGCCTGCCTCTCTGCCTACTTGTGATCTCTGTCTGTCACATAAATAAATAAAATCTTAAAAAAAAAAAAAAAGAAACACAACAAGATGACAGGCAATCATCAATAGGCAACCACCAGGACTTTATCAGGAACACCATCACCCAAATTACAATGACTATTCTAGAAGATTCTAGAATTTGAAATGTTTCTTTTAGTGGCACCAGCATGTTTGTCTTTACATTACTGCAACACTCTGTTTATATTTGGGGCATTTATCACCTTTTGAAGGGAACAACATTTCTTCCCCCGCCACCCCACTGCAGTTGAAACATAGCATGGCAACTTGGCCCTGTCAGTCAGACATTCTCAACCCAGGCCAGGAGCATGGGAAGCTGAGGATACTCAATATCCTTGCAGATAAGTGTGGTGGCAGCCATAATAGCGTCACTCAGTTTCCAGAGGACCAATGATAGTGGTTTTAACTGCAAGCTCTGATTGGTTCAGTGGTACAAGGTAGTAAAATCCATGCCCAAAGATGGTGGAATGCTGTCTTCAAGGGGCCAGCCCCCTAGGCTTTGCTCCCCAGCACTACCAATGTTGTTTTTTCCTTCCTTAACTTCCACGACCAGGTCCATGCCCATCCCCAAGTATCTGGGAACCACATTTAACCTGCACCCTTCAATGCATTTCTTTTCCGCTTACATTAGCCAGAGACAGTTTCTGCTCAAATCTAGATGCACCCTAATAAACTAAAATTAAACTACACCAATGAAGCAACCAAGGAACTATAAGTCATATAGCTTGCTTACAACCATTTCACTAGAAAGAGAATCAGAGCTAGAGGCCAGATCTACTGCTCCCAGTCTAGAGAGCTTTGTAACTCCACACACTGAAGATACCCAATAAACATTAGTTTAATTTGCTATTTTTGTGTAATCTGTTTTATATTTTAAATCGATGCTTTCTACAGGGTCACACTTTGAAACACGTGATTGATGCAAGCACTCTTGCACGGAATGGTGCAGTTATTCCACAACAGGGAAACTTCGTAAACTATTGTCAGAAAACTAAGAAAAAATAAAACCTGGGAAATGCCTTTTACAACCTTTGTTTTTCAGAAATGACAAAATATCTTAGAATATAAAAGCTAAAATGAAGAAATATGTTGAAAAGAGAATTGTGTGGATATTAAATGGGCAAGTGTCCAGATTTTCTCTACATGGGGTCTCAGAAATACATTTTATGATGATGTGGTTTGATTAATGAAAATTAACAAACTATGGGTATTTACTTTTTTGGAAAGAAACATCACTGGAATGGATATTCTTTCCTGTTTGTTCTTGAAAAATGTGTCTTTGCTGTGATATTTTTAGACAATTTATTATGGGTGAATCTGTTTCTCTTTACTCTATCTACCAAGCTTGTATATCATTCCAAAGGAATAATTTTAATGTCTATTTGATGTTGTCTATAACACTACATCTTCATTTCTTGTTTTCCCTTTTTCCTTACTAGGTATCAAATATGCTGTCCATTTCACAAACTGTTGCCAAAATAATCCTAACAGCCCAGAGCAATGAGTATATAGAAATGCATTTATTGGTGCAGCTCCCCTCACTTCACCTGGCTTAGCTTTGCAAAGACCCTGAAAGGATCTGAATCAGCTTTTAAAACCAAGAAGGCAACTCTAAGTCCAGAACATCTGCCCCAGCTGCATTTCGCATTTTGGCCCTAGGCTCCAGGAAGTACTTGAGTCCACAGAGCTGCCAGGACATATATTCACAGACTTGGAATTTGAGTTACCATGGAACAGCATCCATGGAAGTCTCCTTAGACTTCTAAAATCCTCCAGTATCAGCAAAATGGAGAATACATAGCCATTAAACAAATTAGTCTGAAATCTGTTTAGAGACCAAAAGTGGTTGTCACACATCTGGAAAAAAGAGTGCAGGGTGGGCTGGGTAGGGAGGGGGAGCCTAAGAAAAGGAAAATATTAATTGAGCAGATCAAGGAAAAGGAGAATAGAAAAATATCAAACTGAATGTAGACACAAAGTTGTTAGCAGATATTGCTTTGTTTGCAGAAATGGAGAGCCCAGGCTCCTGCCAGAGAAGACCTGTTCCAAGACACAGCTGCTGTGAGTGTGCTTGCCTGGTTCCTACCCATTTCCTGCTTCCCTCTCACTCCCACCAAACATTGTACTTGACACCAGCATGCCTGCTTCTGTTACTGGTATTGCAGCCAAATTGAAATAACCCTAGCACTGCCCAAGGACATCTCTTCCCGCTCTGCTTCTTCTGGGTCCCAGAACCTCAACTATTGTTAATCAGTTGGCTCTAGCTTGGACAATGTTGTCCTTATGCTTAGCCAAGCTTTGTAACTTAGCTTACACTGGTGAGCAGAATGGAGCAGTTGGAGAGCACGTGGATTTTAGAGTGAGACTTACTACGTTTGAATTCAAGTTCCGTCCCTTATGTGTTTATTTACTTTACCTATCTCAGTTTTCTTACCTGTGGAATGGAAATGGTAGTAGTAAAGTGGTACATTTCCACAGGTTTATTGTGTCTATTCCATAAAGAAGCCTACATTAGAGTGGTTAGAATGCTACCTGGTACAGTATTAGCACTACATAAATATTTTCTCTCTTTGTCTTCTGTGTGTTCCACAAAGTTTTAGTCTGAATGATTACTCATTATGAATTCAAAAGAATTTTCTATCACAATACCTTCCATTGCTCCAAGTTCATTGTAAATTCACTATCCAAGCACTCATTCTGCCATCATATAGCTCTCAAAATGATACCACCTGACTTAAAAGGAACACCTCTTTTTTCTTTCAGCCTGCCCCCTAGGGTTGGTTGATGAGGAATAAGCTGTAGGGGATTTTGGAAGATGACGGAAATGTTTTAAAGGTGGATTGTGTTGATAATTTAATACTCTTCAAATTTTTTAAAAAATCAATGTATTCTGCTCTCACAATGGGTGAATTTTGTGGTATATGATTTATACTTCAAGAAGGTTGCAAAATGGAAAAAATGATTGTTTTAAAAAATTTCTCATTTTGTCTTTTAGGGAAAAAGAGGCATAAAACTATAAAAAGTCAGTATGGAAATGGAATGGAAGCAAGTACTACATCACTCTAAGTCTTTCAGAATTTTGGGCTTGTTTTGGTTTTTGGGTTTTGTTTTTGGGTTTGTTTTGTTTTTTTTTTTTAATTTGGATGGCTCAAATATTTACTTTAGAAATAGTAACACATTCCTTGGTTATCAAACATCCAGGGCTTAAGAAATCAGGCAGTACTTCTGAAACCCATACCCAGATATTTTCCAGATTGAAGAACAGGGTGAGCAGGGAGGGAACTTGGCGGTTGTTTTGAGAAATCTGGAACTTGCCACCATTTTGCTGAGTAGAAGTGCCAAGAAAAAAGCCTTAGGTGTGTCAAAAGAAGTTGAAGGTCTTTTGCATTTTAATGAAAAGATAGACTTAGATTTTAATTGTTCAATGAAAATAACCTTAATAAAGGAAATTGTTATTACTAGAAGCAATGTTGATTTTAGCAAAACCTTGACCTCTTTGAATAGTAGAATTTACTTTAATCCAAATGGAGATGACCCATCTGAAAGAAAATATAGAAGAAAAGGAGGATGAGGAGGAAATTCAAATTGCATCACTTAGCAAATGACTAATCAGAGCAATAACCAACATCCAGTTTTAATTGTGCCAAGAGTTTTACTTCAAACACCAGTCTCAGGGAAATATTTCAGCAAATCCTTTTTGTATTTGGTATTTCTATTGGCATTTTGGCAAATTCTTGATTCATTCAAAAGATGGCTAATTCTGTCTGCTGAAACGTGCACTAGTGGGGTGGGTAGCTGCTTGTTACCATGAGTGATAGATGCTGGCGGCAAGCCGGAGATTTAAATTATGATAATAATGGGAGTGTATCTGAGTCTGCTTATGCAGGAACTACAGAAAACCTTTGCAGTTGTCGTTTGTTTTTAAAAATATCAAAAGAAAGAGATTTAGGGTGTGTTTTAAGAAACCAATGCTTTCATTTATGTTTTTACTCTCATCTTTGAGACTTTATTTTACTGAATGATAAAATAGCTCTCCTTTTAGCCCCCTGTAAATTGCCACACTACTGGCATCTAATCAAGAAATATACTGCATGACATTCTCCAGGGTTGGAAATTTGTATTTCAAAAGAGTTGAAAGTTGATCCTAAGTACCTAAGGACCCAGAGGTCTAAGGGGGAGGACAGGGTCAACCCAGTGGTCTGGTCACGATGGGAGGGGGCACAGATAACTTTCCACTGAGAATATGCCAGGCTGTCCAGGTGGCTGCTTTCACTTTATTAAGAGCAGTGATAAAAACAGATCTTGTCTTGGCTAGAAGAAGATTGGCCTCTTCAGACCCACAGACATGAAGGTACCAAGATTCTGGATTTACTCTGAGTTAATGTTTACCTGAATTATTGATTGCCACGTGGGCTACAAAACAGTTGGTGACTCCGTTTGTGATTATTTTTCTTTGAATTACAAAGCCTGAGCTATAAATCCAAACCTGAGAGGATTTCTTTCATCTTTTCTACTTGTAAAATGTACCTCTTCAATAGAACCGACCCTGGGTCATTTTAAATCAATTACTAATAAATCAGTGGCACTTTCTCTTTCTCTCATTGCAAGTGAAAGTACCGTTTTAGGAATTAATTTTGTCTCTGGCTTACCTTTCTTTGTATAAGCTGTTTAGCTGTGACGTTCCTTATTTATTTCACAAAATGATAGGGTATTAATTGGATTTTAAGGTGCCTTGAGGTATTGGAGGTTAAACCACACAGTGGGTTAAAATATTTCAAAAACCCAGACAGATGTTAGCAACAAAACTGAACACCACTATATGGCAAAACAAAGTGTTTAGGATGTTGTAACTTCATTTCATTGATGGCCTTGTAACTTTTTTCAATATAAAATAGTTTCGAGATGATATGCAATAAAAGGCATATTTAGTAAGACAATTCTCATTAAAGAGATTAAAGCCATAAATTAAAAAGTGAGGCAAATAGCTCAACCACTAGGGAAGACTGAAATAATATTATTATCCACTTGACTTTTGCATTGGAACCTTCTGGCAGCTGAGAAAAACAAAGGAAATATAATAATAAATTATACATTTTTATCTCATAGAAGTTAATATAGCAGGGTGCCTGGGTGGCTCAGTGGGTTAGGCCTCTGCCTTCAGCTCAGTTCATGGTCTCAGGGTCCTGGGATCGACCCCCACATCAGGCTCTCTGCTCAGCGGGGAGCCTGCTTCCTCCTCTCTCTCTGCCTGCCTCTCTGCCTACTTGTGATCTCTGTCTGTCAAATAAATAAATAAAATCTTTTAAAAAAAAGAAGTTAATATAGCATTTACCTAAAATAAATATTTTCTACTGTCATATTCTGAAACAGAAGTTCAACCTGAGTATGCATCTTAAGCACAATGTATTAAAAAAAAGCCATGTATATTCAAGCTATACATGTGTATTGATAATGTTAATGCCATTACACTGAAGCACAAATAAGTGAATTGGGTCCTGTGCTAATAAAGTCTATGTGTATAATTTTCTATTTATTTATTTTCATGCAAGGATATAATTAGAATACTTACAAGGCTAAGTAAATAGAATGATCCCAAGATTATTTATAATAGATATAATTTCTAATGTCAGAATGTTTAATAACATACAATGCAAGGATATTTATTCCAATTGCAACTTGAGGACGTATCCGTAGATTGTAAGGATCGGGGAGTAGAGAGGGCTAAACATTTGTTTTGAAATGTGAGAAGCAAGACCAATATTCTCTGTAAATTGGTATGACCACTATGGAAAACAATACGAAATTTCCACAAAACATCAAAAATGAAACTACCATATGACCCAGCATTCTCACTTCTGGGTATATGTCTGAAGGAAATGAAATGACTATCTTGAAGAGATATTTGCACCCTTTTGTTAATTGTAGCATTATTTACAATGGCCAAGACAGGGAAGGAACCTGTGTCTACTGTCAGCTGAATGGATTAAAAAATGTGAGATATATGGAATATTACTTGGCAGTAGAAAGAAGGGAATCCTGCCATTAGCAATAATTATGAATGAATTTTGTGGGTATGATGCCAAGTGAAATAAGTCATACGAAGACAGATAACATATGATCTTATTAAATAAAATGTGGAATCTCTGTCATAGAAACAGAGAGCAGATTGGTTACTGCCTGGACCCTGCCCTGGGGGGTGGGTGAAATGGGTAAAGGTGGTCAAAGGGTAACGACTTTTAGGTATAAGACAAATACGTTCTGGGGATATGATACACAGTACAGTGACCATAGTTAACAATACCGTATTTCTACTTGAAAGTTACTAAGAGAATAAGAAGTTCTCACTACACACACAAAAATTTAACTATGAGGTGATGGGTGTGCTAATTAACTTTACCGTGGTAATCATTTTTCAATATATACATTTATAAAATCATCATGTTGAAACCTTACACAATGTTAATGTCAATTATATCTCCTTAAAGAACCGATATTTCCATCTGCATAAAGACTTCCCTATACCCACTTGGAGAGGAAACCTCAAAAGATTAAAACAGGCAAAATTAGCCCTTTCTATATTTGTGTCACTTGTAATAAAATGTCTCATGTCTATTTTCTTTTATAAACTATAATATCCTTGAAGGCAGAGAGCTTGTCTGTTTTTTCTACTTTGAATTTCTGGTACCTAACAAAGGATATAGCCTATGCTAGACATCTAACAGGCATTTGTTGAATTGAGTTTAACTATATTTAAAGCAACTTTTAGTTTCTTTAACCATCTGCAATATCACAGAATGGAAAAAAAAAGACATCTTGGACAGAATTTTTAAAAAGAAAAGCTCAATTCCTTCACAGTTCTAAATGGGATAACTTCCTGATATGCTCACTAATTCAGCTAAGATACAAAGTCTATCCTCAAATAACTGATTAAGTTAATCTGAATAGAATTCTAAAATGTTTTCTCTTTTTAAAATGCAGTTTCTCCAGATCATAATAATTTTAACTATGATTTTATTGGTATTAAACTGTTATCACAGACAATAGTCAAATGTTCATGAAGCCATCCATGGTCCATAATAGCCCACCACCTTTCGAGCTTTTAATCTAGATATTCAATCTCCTCTTCCTATTTACTACAGCTCAAGAAAGTATAATTTATGAATGAAAAGTACCAGGTTACTGTATTCAGTGTTAAAAAGCATAAAAAGTATATGTAGACCTTAAACATATCTACAACCATAAACAACCACAAAACTATCCTGAATTATCACTAATTTTGATTAATATGTAAATTAATTCCAGAAATTACAAAGGAACAAACCATCTCCTCTACTATTACCTTCAGTGTAGTACTTTATCTCATTTGATCAGAGCAACAAACCTATCAGATAAGGTCTCAGTAGCTGCAATTTGCAGACAAAAAAATAAGAGGCTCAATGTGCAAGAGTTTGACCAAACACGGGAGACCAAGAAGTCTATTAGTACCATCTATGTGTCTGAGAGATAACACACAGCTGTCCCATTTCCTAGTTCTCAGCTTCTCCCAGACCTTTATTGTTTCTAAGAAACTTAAAGAAGTATCTAACCAGGCAATGAAGAAGAGCTTTTGAATAAATGTGGCTATGTGTATTTTTTTTTTTAGGACCTCCTTAGGGTTCTGCAAAGACCTTTACTGGACAGTTCCTTCCAGGGAAGAAGACACATCCACAGGCAATGGATGGTCATGCTCCATGCTATCCACACCTCACTGGAATGAACTCTGGGCAAGAACCTGACTGTCCCTGGTGAGCACGGCTGATGGGTGGACTCCAGCTCAGTCTTTTCTCCAGAGACTCATAGCAGAGCAGCTTCTCAACCTGGTCCATGTCTACCAGCAGCATGTGGCTGCAGCAGTAGCACTACAGGCCAAGCTCATTCAGTGGCTGTGTGCATTCTTGAAAAGGAAAATCTGATTGCAGACATTTATTAAAGGTGTGACCACTACAGTCAGACCATGGCTTCCATGTACAAGTGTGTAGTTTGTGCACTGCACAAGAACTCCAAAACCAGGTCAGACAACCTACCTCCTTAGCTTCCCAGCTGTGTTAATTTAAATCTCATATTTTAACCTTCTTAAATATCCTTTTCCCCACTGTTAATGTTAGTATAGAAATAATACTTCAGAGTTTTTCTGGGAAAACTAAATTAGATAAAGCATGTCACGTGTTTTTCACAGTGGTGTCTAGTAAACACTCAATAAAATTAGTTCTTAGCATTACTTTTTAAAATTTTATTTATTTATTTGAAAGAGAAAGTGAGTATGAGCAAGGGGAGGGGCAGAGAGAGAGGCAGACTCCCTACTGAACAAGAAGCCCAATTCTGGACTCAATCCTAGGACCCTGGGATCATGACCTGAGTCGAGGGGTAAACACTTAACCAACTGAACCACCCAACCATCCCTAGTTCTTGTTCTTATTACTAAAAATATTCTTTCTTCATCATTAGCAAATTAATAATTATGTGAACTCTTGACCATTTACTGAGGATAAGCTGTTGAAAGTGAAATAACTGGACCAAAGTTAATGAACCTTTGAAGGCTCTTGACTTGCAGTTGCCTTTGTAAGTGGCTGCACAATGTACCTTCCTACCAACAGTGAATGAGGCAGCCTATCTCAGTATATCTCAACCATCACTGTGATCTCAAGCAGCTGCCCAGATTTCCTCTCTGCCAGCCTCCTACTATAATCCAAATTCTACCCTAGAGTTACTAAAGCTTCTATTTTCTGAAGACAAAGATTTCATTTGAAGGAATATGTTGGCAGATTTCATGGATTCCCAAGTGCATGAAGATAACAAGATTAGTTATCAAATCAGTAACACACAGCTAAATGTGTATGTGAATAAAACATCACCGAATTATTTGTGGTGGCACAGAGAACTATGGAAATTTCTAAGCAGAAGAAAGGGGAGGCTGTATTGGACCCCTAAACCTGGAAAAGAATAAAATTGCAAACCTACACAGAATCTTTGCAGTCTATGGACACTGAGACCCACAGAAGATGAAAAAGACCCTCTGCACAGTGCTACCTCCTTCTGTTTACACTTATACATTTTATTTTTAGTTTTTTAAGGATTTTATTTATTAGAGAGAGAGAGCGCAAGCAGGAGAGGGGCAGAGGGAGAGGGAGAAGCAGGTTCCGTATTGAGCGGGGAACCCAATGCGGACTCAATGCCGGGACCCTGGGATCATGACCTGAACCAAAGGCAAATGCTTAACCAACTGAACCACCGAGATGCCCCTCCTTATGTTTACATTTAACTCTATTTGTCGGTTAACCCTTCTAAAAGTTTTGACCCAAACAACTCTGTAGTTGAAGCCAACTGTCTGTACAAAGGCACACATTGAAACTAACTCCAGGGATCCAGAGTAAGGTGCTGATATATTTCCTGGATTTAAGGGAGCCAGTGGTATTCTGATAGAGAGAGGTTATTTTCATGAGGATTTGATGAAATATTTTCTACCTTTGTAAGCAGAGCACCTGCTGGATCCGGTGGGCTATGAAAGGACAGCAGCACAGAAGAAAGGCATTCATGTATTTTGGAAGCCTATGCTTGAATCTGTTCAATGTTATTATCTTTTCTCCTCAATTCCCTCTGTTGAAGAAAGGTTCCTGGTGCCCTTTTCCCCTACTGTTAAAGTGAAACTTTCATCTTAACCTTTGAGGAAGCAAGCTCAAGTGCAAATGTTCCTTCAGGTCATAAGTCTAAGCCTACTCTATTTAAACAGCTGCCTATCAAATCATAGAAGAACCAAGACTCTTTCCTTGTTAGCACTGAGCCTTCTTAAGAGCAGGCCCCAAGTGTCATAACATTTCATACTTAATCTGTACACCAGTTTAAAAAAAAAAAAAAAAGGAAAAAAGTTGGGGAGTTACCTGTCTTCCAGAATCTTCTGTTGTTCTCTGTTGTGTTAAGGAACCATAATCACTCACATAAGAACTACCCAAGATCCCCACACTTTTCTTACTGTGAATGTTGTGTTGTATTCTATTCTATTGCTGGTAATACCTTCTCCCAACACACACTGACTAGAAATATTTCAAGGATTAAAACTCTAAAGAGCCTTTCACTGAGTCATGCTTTCAAATTTTATACTTTCATGGGGAATGGATTCTAAAATTAAACCTGCTTCTCTGTTTGGATTCTGAGATATTAGGTATATTTATTATCCCATCTGCTTCTGAGAATGGAATCCCCGGAGCCCCAAAGCATTAATTCTATGCCTTGAGTCATGAACATAAGGAGAGTGAAGATGTCAGACACAGAGAAACTATACGTCATATAGTTGAGTGTGTTGATAGTCCATGAACATTAGTTTATGTTGGCTTAGTTTTTAAAAATCTAAGCACTGCTTAGTTTTTAAAAATCTTCTCTAGCTTGTCACATATCTAAATATTTTATTTACTTATTTGACAGAGAGAGAGATCACAAGTAGGCAGGGAGGCAGGCAGAGAGAGAGAAGGAGGTAGGCTCCCGGCTGAGCAGAGAGCCTGATGCGGGCCTCAATCCCAGAACCCTGAAAACATGACCTGGGCTGAAGGCAGAGGCTTAACCTACTGAGCCACCCAGGCACCCTTGGATAGTCACATATCTAAAAAGTCAAGAGACAGTGACTAGAACACAGAAGGCCAAAGAGTCAAAGAAAAAAGACTTCCAAAGGCTTTGCAAATCCAACCACAAAGGTCTCTATAGTAGTAGAGGAAAGGAAATCCAGAAAGGTAGAGGAATTGGAGATGTTCAATAAGCTTTTAACACTTTTCTACATCAAAGAAGTGATTAAATATGAAATTATTCTGGCCAGGATCTGCCTAAGATGACATAAATGCATGCTCTCAACAAGGAAATTGAGATCAATAGTTAGAAGTTCTACACTGAGGATCAATATTTAGAAGTTCTGATTTCTCTTTGTGGAAATGTCTGTGAGGCCCAAAAATTTGAAAGTCTTTTTTTTTTTTTTTCATTTTCTTCCTCTCTTCTACCTCCCCATTTCTCCTCCCTTTCCTTCACCTTCCCCTTCTTCTCCTTCTTCTTGTCTTCCTACCTCTCCCCATGCCCCTTTATCTTCTCCTTCTCATTCTCCTTCCTCTTCTTCTTCTACTAAGAAATTAATGTCCTATTGAAAACAAAACTTTACTGTTAGAAACTCTCATTTTGGCTTCCAGTAAAGTTAGCAACAGGAAGCAAATAATGGAGCTTGTTCATGAGTCTTTTCCCCATACTTCACCTATGGAAATTTGCCAAACACTAAAGAGGTTGCTACTGACTAAAGAGTGAAAAATACACCAACAATGTATCTATAAGAGTCTATACCCATGGAAAAATTAAGCATTTCAATAAGAAAAGACATTTGGGTTTTATATGAAATATGGACACCCACATTTACACACCCAATTCCTGTCATATGGAATAAAACTTTTCATTTTCTTTTAAGTAGATTATGGTACTTTGTCGAATAAACATAGCTTTAAAATATTTCCTTCTGATTTATTTTCTGGTCACCATAACCATCTGAATCTATTGAAGTATAAAGGAGATTTTCTTTTCTTTTTCTTTTTTTCCCTCCTATCTCTGAGCAATGTCTGTCTTAAGCTCCAAGGGTGGAATATGGTGATTTTTAAAGAGGTTGTGTATTTAGAAATCACTGTGCTGTCATGTTTTACTCAATAACTTTTCCAGTGCGAAATGCCCATAGCAAGTCCTTCCCCTAATATCCAGGTATGAAATTATGGCATTTGTCTTTAAAACCTTTGAGCTTCACTATCCTTCCTATGTGAATCCTTTATGTATGAACCCAGCTGGCAGTGGTACTGTTCTTCTGAGATCTAGATCTATGAGCTTCTCTTGACACTTATCATGTTCTACTTATATAACTTGTGTGAGTTTTATTTTCCTAAACATAATGTTAGTTTTCAAAGTCAATGGGTAATTATTTTCTTATGGTTTTCTTATTTATTTATTTACTTGAGAGAGAGAAAGGGAGAGAAACTGAGGGTGGGGGCAGATGAAAGAGAGAGAGTCTCAAGCAGACTCTGCCCTGAGTGTGTGGCTGGATCCCATGACCCTGAGATCATGGCCTGAGCCAAACCAAGAGTCAGCTGCTTAATGGATTTAGCCACCCAGGCACTCCAATTGGCATTTATATTTATATTTGTTTATATATATATATATTTTTAAGCCAGCATCCAGTAGATTTTTAATTTTCAAGAACTTAAAAATCACAAATGAATAGGCCAAGGCAGTAAATTTTCAAGAAGCATTTCCTTGGCATCCATTAACTTTAATTTTAACATTAGTATACTTTTTATTAGTTGGCTTAGTGAATATTTTAAAATTGGGTCAAAATGTACTATTAACAATCATTTAAAGTGCTCTAATATAATAATAAAATATTCTAATGTAATTCAAGTGATTGTATAGTTCCTCAAAAAATGGTTGGAGAAGAAAAAGAAGTCTTACTTGCCGACAGGAACAAAGCCAATATTTACAGGAGTCTGGTGTGTTTCCCTTGTGTAAAAGCCATGCTATGGAAAAATTGGATTTTTGTGTATAAGACAGCAAAGAATACTGTACTTTTTGCTTATGGATAGTGTCTTTTTTGTCAGGATATTCTCATGACATGTCACTTAAATCAGGAACAACAACATCAACAACAACAAAAACCCAAGGAGATGAAAAAGCTTATATCTAAGCAGGCTTGATTAAGTGAGTTGTCATTGCTTTTTGTTAAATCCATTAAAAAAGTGATGACTGTGGCCTTGTCTTTGTCTAAAGCCAGAAAGTCATGTGATTCTCATATTGATAATAGAGGGTCAGGACTCACAAGGGGCAGCTCAGGCTTGAACTAAGAATCTAAACATCAAGTTCGATGAGCCTGGAGTCAATAGCAAATTGGAAATACCGGGCCTAGAAAGAACAGGGATCAAGGTAAGAGGGGTGAACTTTGAGACCACCCATGTTCAGATGGTACTTGAAGATTTCTTACTCTAGCTAGATTATATTTTTTAAACCTTCGCGTGCATGGATAAGCAATATTTGGAGATCTTCTTAAATTTCAGAGACAATAGACCAGGGGCGGGGTCCCAAAATCTGCATCTCTAGTGATTTTTGGGTCTGTAAGGTATACAGATCACACTATTCTACACAAGCTTCTAGTGTGGATGCTTTGAACCTATGGTGGATGGCATCTGAAAATTCTACAATATGGGTTGTATCCCCAACTCCAGTTTTGTACTTAATCCCCAAGAAATCCAAGGAAAAGTATGTTAACAGGTTATCTGCATTACCAAGAAAATATCACAAAACATTGACTAACAAGAAAAGCAAATGGTTGTTATCAACCTGATTAACAATGGAGAAATCATTAGTAAAAGCAACACAAGCATTGTGAAGTCATAGGAAAAGGTTAGGGGTTTTTTTGATAAACAGGGATTCCTTGAAGTAGATTTAGGTCTTAGTAAAGTTTCAATAATGAGCAACATTTTCCCAGATGTCTTGACCATTCTCTTTATGCATACTATAAAGTGCAGAGTATCATAGGACAATAATGTGTGGTGATAAACTTGTTTGATTACACTTCCAAGGTGCTGCTGGGTCCAATTATCTTGGTGCTAAAATATCTTCTAATTGGGTGTGAAACACACATCAGAGTCAATTACAGTGTACACTACTATACAGGCTTGAAGTAATTAAGACTGTTTTCATTTCTCAACTGGCCTAGAAAAAAAAATGTACATTCATTTTAAGTTTCAATCCTTGGAGATTTCACAGAAATTCATGAGATCAGCTAGATATGAATTTATGCAAATTTCTAACCCTAGAATTTTATTGAGACCATAAGCCTCTTATGGTCTCTAGTAACCTAGATACTTTGATCTACAAAGATATAGCTACCTGTGTCTTATGAGTGGCATGTGCCCTTGAAAACCGAGAAATCAAAACATTATGGGATAGGAAGATCAGTTATAATAAAAAGTTTTATTAATCACTTAAAAGTACTATTTTGGGGAGTTCATATTGACAAGTGTTGGATTACCAAGGCCAACTGTCTATAGAATATTGATTACATAATACATGAACATTGAGAGAATTGGAAGATTAAAACTAAAATGATCCCTACATCTACAAATCATGAAATACATTAGAGTTGGAATTATCTACTATAAGAATATCTAGCATTTTATCTTTAGGGCAAAAATGAAAGGCATACTCTTGACTAAACTCCTCTGTGTCATTTAACCTAAAATATTATAACTATATCATCTATCTATCTCTATTTATATCAAATAGAAAATTTGAAATTTAATATGAGTTACTAATCTTCTGAAAAGGCAAATAGATTTCAAAAGGTGATAATGAGTTAGAGTGTCAGCAACTTGTTTCTCAAAGCCTCTGGACCCACTGTCCTGGAAATGTGTCATCATGTTGACTCTTGCCCTTTTGGATCATCTCCTGGCTTTCGGGGACCGACTCATGGTATCTGCTAGGGTTTTCCTGACCTGTCTACCTCTCTGGTCACTAGCTGACTCATTCATGCTGTCATTGTTTTCTTCCATTATACTTTGCTTCCCTAGGCTTCATCCATCACCTGCTGCTCTCCTTCGATTTTACTGTACCAATAGTTCAGGCTCCTTTGAGCCAATACTTTCTGCCATTACTTATCCCATGCATGCAATGCTTTGCAATTAAATGTTAAATCATGATAACTCATCTCAAAATATAGTACACTCTACAGTTCTTATAAAATAAAGATCACAAAGTATCTTATATTCTTCTGCCTGTTAAATTGCTTCAGAGTCAGGATTTTTGGTTGAGGATTTCCTTAACTCATCTGCTTACTCCTGAGTAATTTGATTGATCCTAAATCTTTGATGACACAATTTTCACCCACTAGCATGGAACTTGACTGTCCTCACTTTTTCTACATCATTTCAATGAATCAGTTCACTAACCTGAGCAAAAAAAAAAAAAAAAGAGAAAGAAAGTAACCAATGGTTATGGTTTTCAAACTTTTATTCATCTTTTGCTCTATCATCATTTTGAGAACATAGAGTATTTACAGAAGGCATGTCATGTTTGATAGATTATTGACTCAATAGCTCTATAACATAAACCATTAGCAAGAATTAATGTACCTGTCCTTTGCCCAGTTTGTAGGTAAAGTTTAAAGTATTTAGAATACTTGTTGACTTTTAATTTGTCGTTCTTGAAAATTCAGTCCAAATTCAAATTTGGATTTCACTTGGCTCCTTTAAGAAGACAAGTAGAGGACAAAAGGGGAATGTGCTTATTAATCTTAAAAGCTAGATAATTAAACTTCTTTGATGAAAAGAGTAAGTACCACTGCTTAAATTGATTTTAACCTTGTTAATTTATCAAAAGTGAGATGTAGTTTTGTCATCACAAATAAAGCCACTTTTCCACTTTTTTATTTCATTTTCTATTGTGTTCAAAACTCTTGAAATTTCTAAGTTCCGGTTAATTCACATAACACTTCTTATACTTAGAGAAGTCAGTCGAAGTATTGAATGACTTATAATTCCTTTTCTTTTTTCCTATTAGTGCTACTAGAACATACATTCTTCCGTTAATTCCACGGAGCATTTATTGAACATCGCCAATACACCACGTATCAGTGATACAACATCTTGGAGATTCAAGACCTGAGCCATGAGAACTCTACTCTACTGAATGAAAGAAAAACTGAATAATCACATTAATACATTATTACACACTAGGAAACAACTGAGGAATACTAGCTTTAGTCTGAAGATCAGGAGCACCTTCCTGGCCTTTGAGAACTGAAAAGGAGAACTTTTTAACCAGATTAAGGGAAATGTTTGCTTTGTGGACAAAATGGAGAATAACTAAGGTTCTAAGGGAGAAAGAAGCCTGTCGCACTGAGAAACACTAAGAAAGCCAGAGTGACTGGAGCCAAGAAGGTTAAGGAAGGCGGTGCTTCATTGCCTTCATTCTATATTGTCCAAGCCTCTCCTTCATCTGCCCAACTCCTACCCCACTCCCTAAAAGAGACAGCTGTTCTGAGAAGACAGGGAGCTGGTATCTCACATTGGGGTAAGTCTGGCACCGGATCTCTAGCAGTTTGGCCTGGATGGTTCAGATTCAAGCATGAAAACTGCTGCCCATCCATATTGGTGCCCTGTTCTCACCCAGACTCACTTCCTCAATATCTTTGGGTCTTTATTACACACAGAGTAGAGCTGAGAGCACAGAATTTCATATCGGGGCCTTTTCTGGAAAAATAACTTTGAATGGAAATCTGAGGGCCAGAACAGGTCTGATTATTCTAAATTCTATGCCAAAGCAGAATGTATTATAACTGGTCTTTGATGTGTTCTTAGAGTCTAATAATAACTTAAAAATGAAGACAAGCATCTGTCTAGAAGAACTTTTAAAGGGTCTTATTTAAAATGATTTGCAACAGCAAATTACCAGAGTTGTGATTTAAATTGTCTTCTTTCGTTTTTACTATTAGGATGAACAGTAAGGCTCAGAAAACACATTCATTTATATTTTGGCAGAAACCTGGATGCTATAATCCTTGAAAGTGTGCGATCAGAGGACATGGGGCTGGTAGAAGCATGTTCCACATGGGTGGTAGAAAAACATGCCCTTTACAAAAATAAATTAAACAGAATAGATTTTAGATAGAAGTGAAAAACACCAAACTGTGGAAAGAACCAAGATGCCCTTCCACGGACGAATGGATAAGGAAGATGTGGTCCATATACACTATGGAGTATTATGCCTCCATCAGAAAGGATGAATACCCGACTTTTGTAGCAACATGGACGGGACTGGAAGAGATTATGCTGAGTGAAATAAGTCAAGCAGAGAGAGTCAATTATCATATGGTTTCA
>PISX010018018.1:0-41683 GCA_004024625.1 Mellivora capensis | reverse complement strand
AAGAAGCCGGGAGGCAGCAGCCTGGGGCTGACAGAGCCCTCCCAAGGCCAGGGGCTAGGGTTCTTCTAGATCTGCCATCTACCAACTCAGGGTGTGACCTACTGTGGCTTTCCAGTTCCAACAAACGCCGGAGGGCAATGATAGGAAGAAGGGGTGACGAGTGCATGCCGGCTGTCCTTTATAGATTGTTCTGCGAGCTGCCCTAACTCTTCTGTCCGCACCTCATTGGCCAGAGCTTGGTTCCACTGCCTCCAGGAGCCGCACAAGGGGCTGAGGAGGACGGTCTCCGTTCTGGATAACCCTGCGCTCAGCCACATGGGCTCTGTCACCTCAGAAAAAGGGAAAGTGGATACTGAGGACAAAGAATTCAGGCAGAGATCCAGTTTGCCCGGCGGTGGTTCCTTCTCCCACAGGACTCAGGAAGAAGGTCAGCGCTAGAGCCCCTTGGCTCCCCGATCTTGAGGGCATCACCACACTGCTCTTTCCAGACCCCTTGTATCCAGAATGAGACCCCTCTCATCGTCTCTCCTGCCACAGCCCTGCTCCAAACCACTGCCAACTTCCTACCACAAACACAGGAAAAGATGCCCCACAGCATTAGTCATCCAGGGAGTAAAAATTAAAATCACAATGAGACACTATTATACACCCACTCAAATGGCTAAATTAAAAAGACCGATAAGACCAAGGATTGACAGGAATGTGGAACAAGCGCCCTCTCCCACATTGCTGGTGGGAAGGCAAAATGTCCACCACTTCCGACACTGGTTTGGCAGTTTCTCTTAACTTAAGTACACACTTACCAACTCTGTGATACCAGCCTGTCTCCTGGCTTCCACCCTTGGACCCTATAGACTCTTCCTGATACAGAGTAATCCCTTAGAGACAACATCTGAGCACAAGTCTCCTCAGCCACTAACTTCACTGGTATCCCTTGAAGAGAAGATGGCTGCTTGGACTCCCTTGATGAGGGAGCAGAAGGCAAGCTGAAGACAGGCAGAAGCTGACACCCACAACCCACCCCCCAACTCCATGGGATATCTGTGACATTCCTCAGGCACTCTTGGCTGCCCTAAAGGAAAAACTAACAGTTAATTTACAGAGATCACAATTCTGCAAGACAGGAGTCTCCCTCAGTTTACAAAAGTCTCAGCAATTTACAAGCAGCAAATTTACAATTTACAAAGCATCTTTATCAATGACCTAGCTCCCAGAAGGGAATGTAGGTACAATTAAATGTCCTTCTAATCTGCAGCCCATTGGCAGATACATGAAGTGGGCAAAGTGCAATACTCCTCCAGGAAGCTCCTCACTGTCTTACTGGTAATGCCTTACCTTACTAGAAGGAAGAACAACCTTAACTTGACAAGGCAGTCCCTCCGGTATCCTGGGAGTCTTCTTTAACATACGAAAATCCTTTTGAAGACCTTCCTTTTCCTTACCTTCCCCAACCCCATAGTATATAATCAGCCACCCTTCAAACCCCGGGGCAGCAGCCCTTTCTGCCCAGGGGCCCTGTCCCCTGGCTTTAATAAACCACCATTTTGCACCGAAGACATCTCAAGAATTCTTTCTTGGTCATCAGATTCAGACTCCACCCCACAGAACCTCACCTATATTCTAAAACCCCATCCTCCTAGTCATTTGCCCTTCCCCCTCCCCCAGCACATCATCCTTCCAGCTACACTGGTAACCACCAATGAACTGAAGGGAAGTTCCCAGATGCTTTTCCCTACTGCTGCCCAGAGTTAACTGCTTTTTAAAAGGACACTTCCCCCGTCACAACCCCTGGCCAAGAAAGAGTCCACACTCCAACTGTGTTTCTCAGAAATTCTTGGCAGGCTCCTAGCTCAGATCAAGCTATCTGGTCAGGAGGGAGCCTGCTTCCCTTTCTCTCTGCCTGCGTCTCTGCCTACTTGTGATCTCTCTCTCTGTCAAATAAATAAACAAAGTCTTTAAAAAAAAAATCACAATCCCTTCCTTACCCCATCCCATAGCTCTTGATCTCCCTGGGCATCCTCCCCCTACCTTCTAATTCTCTGTGGCTTCCTTATTGTTGCTTCCCACCAAGGTGACAGGAATTTTTATCTTCAGTGCTCCAACCCCAGGGCCTCACCCCTGAGGTCAGGCTTGCACTGGGGAACTCTTCCTGAACAAACTGAGGAGGCCTCCTGGTCTCCTGGATGGCTCTTCTCCTCCCTGAAACCCTCCTGCCTCCTTCAAGCCTCAGGCACTTGTTTTTCTTGCATCCTTCCTGTTGTGTCCCCTCTTCCCCCGACTCTCCAGTGGTGAGATCCTTTAGGAACTACTCTGGTGTGCTGCGGGTGCCCAGTGAGTGCTCCATTCAGGTTTTGTGGGAGGGAATGGTTTGGCTTATGAAAGACAGACAGACAGAAGGCCCTTACCCCAAGCCTTGGATGCATGTGCTGAGAAGGTCCCCGGATATAGGACAGAACCGTCCATCAGTCACCTCCCAGGAAGAGGTTCCTTTCTTCTTTTTTCTTTTTAAAAATTTATTTAACAGACAGAGACCACAAGTTGGCAGAGAGGCAGGCAGAGAGAGAGAGAGAGAGAGAGAGAGAGAGAGGAAGGGAAGCAGGCTCCCTGCTGAGCAGAGAGCCCGATTCGGGGCTCCATCCCAGGACCCTGGGATCATGACCTGAGCCGAAGAGAGAGGCCTTAACCCACTGAGCCACCCAGGTGCCCCCCAGGAAGAGGTTCTTAAGTAGAAGAGAAATGGAAAAGGAAAAGCCAATTGGGATCAGGGAGATCACTGCTCTGTTGCTCCCATTTGTCCCTTAGCTGAAGTGGCTTTTTGATTGGACTGGCCTCTCTCTGAGTTGGAGCAGAAGCTGATGGAAGGCCCGTTTTCTTACTTGGCAAAGAGCGCTGTTAGTCGGAACAGTGACAACAGTGGGAGTTCAGCCCTCAGCTCTGCATTTATATAAAAGTGCCCTTGGGGATGAACGTGCAACAATTATCCTGACCAGAGTCCTTTCCAGGAAGGACAAACCCAAGATGAACAGTTAATGCCAAATCCCAAGGAAATCATCTCCAAACTGTGCTATTTCTGGCTCAAGACCATCTGCAAGGGGGGCCCTGTGCTTTGAAAATGGAAAGAAAATGAGAGTGGGTTCTTTTTTGAGGGGGCGGGGGGGATGCTTTATAAAGCATTAACCTGATGAGGGGGCACTTTGGGGTGGAAAGAAAAAAAATCTCGTGTTCCAGCTTAGTATTCTCTTACCAGTTATGTGACACATGCAAGCCCTGCTGCTTCTGTCAGCCTTGATTTCCTCATTCATAAACGAAGGCAATGATTTCTATCCATCTCCTGGGACAACTGTGTCAATTAAATTAGACTGCATACAGGATAGTACACAGAGAAAGTAGAGAGCCCTCCACAAATATTGGATGTAGCATTGATCCAGAAAAGCTGCCCGGTGCCAATCTATCCTGGTTGGGGACAGGGCACAGGACAAGGTACAGCCCAAGTGTGAAGTGGGATCACCCAGTCCCCGGGAGCCCATGATGATGGCTTTGAACCCCGACTCCATAGCTGGCCCAGCCTAGCATTTCTCTGCATTCTTGGGGGCAGGGACAGAGTTTGCAACTTCACTCAGTAGGGGAGTTTAGGAGGCAGTCCAGCTGAGGGGTTAGGAAGAGGGGATCTGCTCTCACACTGCTGGTGGGACTGCAAGTTGGTGCAGCCACTTGGAAAACAGTAAGGATTTTCCTCAAATAGTTGAAAACGGAGCTACCCTATGACCCAGCAATCACACTACTGGGTATTTACCCCAAAGATACAGATGTAGTGATCTGAAGGGGCACCTGCACCCCAATGTTTATAGCAGCAATGTCCACAGTACCCACACTATGGAGAAGCCAAGATGTCCATCTACAGATGAATGGATAAAGAAGATGTGGTATATATATACCAAGGAATACTATGCAACCATCAAAATTGAAATCTTGTCATTTGCAACGACGTGGATAGAACTTGAGGGTATTGTGCTGAGCAAAATAAGTCAATCAGAGAAAGACAATTATCTATGATTTCACTCATACAGAATTTAATAAATAAAACAGAAGAGCGTAGAGGAGGGGAGGGAAAAATAAAACAAGATGAAAACAGAGAGTAAGACAAACGACAAGAGACCCTTAATCACAGGAAACAACCGATGGTTGCTAGAGGGGAGGGGGTAATCACTGGGTGATGGACATTGAGGAGGGCACGGGATGTAATGAGCACTTGAGCACTGGGTGTTCTATAAGACTGATGAATCACTGAACTCAACCTCTGAAACTAATAATACACTATAAGATAATTAATGGAGTTTAAAGAAAAAAGAAAGAAAGAGGGCTCTGGATTCAGATGGCCTGGTTTGGAGTGCTAACGCACCAGTTGTGTGATCTTGGGCAAGGGATGTAACATCTCTGTGCCTCGGTTTCCTTGTCTGCAAATGAGGATAATGGCATATCCTCCCTGGATTATTGTGAGGATTGATGAAGATTCTTGGCTTGACCAAACTCCATCAGACTCCTGAATCTTCTCATGGGCCCGCCTGTGCACTTCCTTGTAAAATCCACTTTTAGCAAGACCCCTGCTAATTCAGCCTAACCAGAACCCCTCATCTCCGTATCTCTTCACCCTCAAACTCCTCGTCCTTCCTCTCCTGGATGTCGTCTCCCGGGAGGTCAGTTTAGCCAATATCCCCATCACCCTCCATGTTTCCCTCATCCACCACCTCCTTCCTGCTCCCTGGCTACAAATTCCCACTTGCCCTGCCTAGTTCTGAGTTAAGCACAGTTCTGGATTCAAGTCCCTTCTCCCCTATTGCAAAAGTCCCAAGTAAGATCTGTTTTTACCCCTTCCACGACTGCCCCACACCAGCTTTTCTGTGGCAGGATTAAGTCAAGGCAAGGGCCAAGCGCTCCCGCTGAATGGCAGTCTGGGCTGGAGGCCGGCTCCCATCCCAAACGTGCCAGCCCCACCCCTGTGCCAACTGCAGAGCTGGCAACCCCTCTCCTTGCCTTATTTTAAGCCAAAGGAAGACAAAAAGGAAAGTAAAAATGCTGTTTTGGTCCTAGCAAAAGTCTTTGAAGTGCTGAAAGAGGTGGAGGAAATATATACAAACACAAACTTTAAAATTTAGACAGCCTAACCTTTTAAACAAAAAGTCCCAATTGTGGGTGCGCCTGGGTGGCTCAGTCAGTGAAGTGTCTACCTTCAGCTCAGGTCACGATCTCAGGGTCCTGGGATTAAGCCCCACATGGGGCTCCCTGCTCAGCAGGAAGTCTGCTTCTCCCTCTCCCTCTGCTGCTCCCCCTGCTTGTGCTCTCTGTCAAATAACTAAATAAAATCTTAAAAAAATAAAGTCCCAACTGTGCATGTACCAGTTTGGCTCCTGCCCTGTGACTGGGTCTCCATCCATCCCTTTTGGTGACAAATGGTTTGTCTTGGGAAAGTAATTCTGCCTTCACTTCCTTGAGTTGCATCGCTCCAGGTCCTGCCCAGGGCCCATCTCCTGACAGCCAGAGGGCCCACAACAGTGTTCTCCTGAACAAAGACAGTACCCTCTCTGAGCAGGATTCTCGTGCTGCTGTGAAGACCACCCACGTTATTTTTTCACTCTACTACAAACCCAAAGAGGAGGAGACCAGTATTGGGGTCATGAGTGGTTGACTGCTGGAGGAGAAAGGGGGAGCTCGCAGATAGAGACCCAGGGAAAGGCTGGGGAAGAACATCTGGGGGGGGGGGGTGGTGGTGGCAGGAGACAGGGAAGTAAAGGGAGCATGAAGTCCTTCCTTGCCCCTCAGCCTCCCCACAGGGACAGCAGTCCTGTCCCAGGCACTGGGAGAAAGGCCGCTTTGCTTCTGTTCCGGTCCTCCCCCACACCTCCCCCGCGCCCCCCACTCCCCCATTCAGAGCTGGCCTTACCCACAGGCACAGTAGGAGGCTACTCAGGCTACATGGTATGAGTGCCTCTGGAAAGACCCTGCATTAGTTTCCTAGAGCTGCTGTGATAAATTATCAGCAGTCTAGAGGACTGAAGTCCAAAATGACTCTTCAGGGGCCAAAATCAAGGTTCCCTTTGGAGACTCTGAGGGAGAGCCTGTTCCCCGCCTCTTCCAGCTTCTGGAAGCCCCTGTGCTCCCTTTCTCACACCAACTGACCTCTTCCTTCTGTCCTCACAGCTTCCCTCCTTCTACTGCCACATCTCCCTCTGCCTCTACCTTACAAGTACACTTGGTTTTACAGTTAGAGTGCACATGAGTAATCCGGAATCATCCCTACCGCAAGATCATTTGCCAAGTGCCTTTTTCCATATAAAGTAATAGATTCACAGGTTCCAGGAATTAGGGCATCTC
Organism: Mellivora capensis; assembly: GCA_004024625.1. Taxonomy (NCBI): domain Eukaryota; kingdom Metazoa; phylum Chordata; class Mammalia; order Carnivora; family Mustelidae; genus Mellivora; species Mellivora capensis. Next base: position 35,314 of record PISX010018018.1, on the reverse strand, counting down.
TGGGGGCCATTCATCAGCCTACTGCAGATACCCTTCCTAGAAACAACCTCATACCCACTTCTTGCTCTCAAACATCCCAACAATTAGTTTTGGGGTCATTGTGTACGCGGACACCCCACTTTGCAGTTGTGGTGCTGGGAGATGCCAGGCAGCTTGTTGAGCATCTCTTCAAACCCTGAGAACCCATTTCGAGGAATGGGTTAGGCACAGCCCAAAGGAGGTCCTGTCCCAGCTGCTCATCCAGAGTCCAGACTATAACTTGCAAGGTCAGGGGTCACACCTCTCCCTGAGGTGCCCTCCCCACTTCCACTGCTCAGTCCTGCTCTAGGGACAACCTGTTTTACTGTGTGATTTTCAACAAGTCATTAGACCTCATGAGTCTGTTGCCACTTCTGAAAAAAGGAGCTCAGACCACATCATCTCTTGGGGGTCCTTTCAGCTCTGAGGTCTAGGATCCTTACATGCAATCTGGCCCCAGGCTGATGGCAGATGGGGAGAGGAACCTAACTGCAGGACCAGAAGCTTGCCAGTCTAAACCAACCTGACCAGGGCTGGGACCAGTTTCAGCACTAAAGACAGGCCAGCCTTAGAAGCAACAAGAATGAGGAAACCCAGGGGTGCCTGGGTGGCTCAGTGGGTTAAAGCCTCTGCCTTCAGCTCGGGTCATGGATCAAGGACCCTGGGAATGAGCCTGCTTTGCGCTCTCTGCTCAGCAGGGAGCCTGCTTCCTCCTCCCTCTCTGCCTGCTTCTCTGCCTACTTGCGATCTGTCAAATAAATAAATAAAATCTTAAAAAAAAAAAAAAAAAGAATGAGGAAACCCAGGTTCTAGCCTCTGGTCTCCTCATGCCTCTGGGACCTCAGGAAAGTTGCTTTTACCATCACAGAGTCTCATTCCCCAAGTATAAAGGAGGAATAAAGAATATCTTCTTCATCTACCTCCTAGGAGTGTCATGAAGATAAAATGATACACAGCAGGAGAAAGCATATCACGGGTGTCAGAGACCAAAACCGGACCAGTAAGGACATTCATTTTGTTCAGGCTACTGCTGGATGAGATTAGACCACCTCAGGTGTTTGGCCTGGGCTTTTCCAGGAAGAGAGGGCACAAGGTACGGAGAAGGGGACCTGCAGTTGGAAGTGTGTTGTGATCCTGGGAAATCTCGGCCGAACAGGTAATGGTGATCTGTGTCTAGCTGGTTTCTGGGGATCAACAGTTCTAATGGTAACTGATCATCATGAGATAAAGAGCTGGGAAGTTGGCAGGGTAAAAAGGGAGAAGGTTTGTGGTTGACCTTGACTCAGGCCACAAGATACATGGGGTCTTGCTCTGCATTTCTCCCTCTTAGGCAGGCCCCTCCCCCCTGAACCCCCCAAGGAACAGCTGGTTTCACTTACCTGGAAAGTCAGCCTCAGTATCCAAAGAATCATCAGTCTGGCCTCCAAAAGTAACTGAAAAGCAATGTAAATGTTTACCACAGTCATTTGAAAAGACACAAAATGCAGCTTATAACCATAACATAGAAGACACACTGGTGGCTATTTCCACCATGGCTCAGCTACCCCAAAATTGCTCCCCTCCTTCACGCATTCTCAAAACCCAAATTACAGGGCACCCCCTGTTCACTTCCTGCCCTTTTCAATACAAATCAATTCAGCCACCCTTAAATACCAATTTCCCCTTCACCCTTTACACCAGTTTATACCACGTAAGCCCAGAAACCTGACCTGGATATGAATTTAAGTCTGTCTTCTTTTAGGTTTCTGCCCCTTTCCCACTTCCGTCAGAGAGGTCTCCCCCCACCCCGCCCTGCCATCTAGCACCCTCCTCCCTTGGGGTGCTCTGCCAGGGCTCCACATTGGGACCCCCAGGGTTCTACTCCAGGACCCCTGGTGGTTCATCTGGGGTTCAGGCGGCTGATTCTGGTATGCAGACCATCCTGTAAGAGGGTCCCCATTCCCACTGTCCTCTGGGAAGGACTTCTGTTACTGGTGACTGTCTAGCTTTCCCCACCAGACTGCACTCACTTCCAGGGCAAGTCTGATGTTCTCTTTAACTTTGAACCCCACCCCAAAGCCTGGTACCCCATTTGGTCTTATAGACTTTTGGTGACAGAAGAGAACATAGGAACTTAGGGGTGATCAAAAGCAAAGCTCTTATTTTAGAGGGGAAACAGACAGAGAAAAGTTCAACAATGCATTAGTGATCACACAGCCCATGAAAGCAGGTGTCTCACCTCCTGGGGGGTGTGATTCCTGCTGAGTCTCTTCCTGGCCTTCCCTCCCACTTCCCTCTCCCCCAGTTTTGAGGGAGGGACACAGCTCCCCTTCAGATGGCTTTGGCTGAGGCCCACTCCACCCCAGCTTCCCTAGCCCCTCTGGGGGACCTGGGGACCAAACCCTGGGGTATCCCAGCCTGTGGGACTCCAGCAGCAGGTGGAAGGAGGAAATCAGAGGCCCATGGCTTGCAGAGACCCATTTCCAGGCTAGGCTTGCAGTTGCTTTGGCCTTCCACAGCAGGTAGGAGCCACTGCAACGTCCCCGAGCTCATAAAAGGCCTGCACCTTTTTTCTCTTGAGATCTGTGCTCCCGGCCAGCAATGCCCTTCACGAACCAGCATGGATTCAAGGGTCCCGGGTGCCGAGAAAGAAAGGTTCCTGGCCTGGAACCCATCTCCAGATACCAGCCCCCAGCTGAGGAGGGGACTTAGGAGATTCTGTGGGGAGACCCCCCAACCCAAGGGGGCTCTAGAGAGCTGCAAGACCCAGGCCCTTGAGGGCAGACCACGTCACAAATGGGGTGGGGGAGGGCATTGTCCATGAGGCTGGAACCCAGGTAGCCAGTGGGCCAGGAAACCTCCTCAAGGCAACCAAATAATTGTATTAATTTCTTAAGGCTGTTGTAACAAATCACCACAAACTTGAAGGCTTAAGACATAAATTGATTGTGTCACTGAGCTGAAAGCCAGAAGTCCAAAACCAAGGTGTTGTTTGGGCTAGGCTCCTTCTAAATGTCCTCAGGGAGGAAGGCTCTAGAAGGGCTCTCTAGACTGCAGGAATGCTGGAGGTATAGAGTCACACCTCAGCCTCTAGCTGGCCCTGAGCCTCCAGATCTGCGGGACTCAGGCATCAGTCCTGTCCTGGAGTCTCCTAGAAAGGGGGGGTCTCAATCCCACAGTAAGCCCTCCAGAATATTAATGGTCGTAACGCAATAAAAGAGTTCCATGGTCCAAATGAACTTGGAAATACTGGATTAAATAAAGCTAATGGGGGGCACCTGGGTGGCTCAGTTGGTTGATTGACTGCCTTCAGCTCAGGTCATGATCACGGACTTCCAGGATCTCGTCCCACATCGGGCTCCCAGCTCCTTGGGGAGTCTGCTTCTCCCTCTGACCTTCTCCTCTCTCATGCTCTCTCTCATTCATTCTCTCTCAAATAAATAAATAAAATCTAAAAAAAAAAAAATAAAGCTAATGGGAATTTGCAGACCCTTCATTTGCTCCAGGGCCTCATCGTTCTCTAAGAGGGCACAGAGTGTGCCCCTGTGGAGCCCCAGGTGGAGCTGGTGTTCCCCAGGGGAGCTCACCCACGGCAGTAGTCACAGAGCTACACCTTTTCTGTCAGCACTGTTCACTTCCTTTGTTCTGTTTGACAGAGATCCCTCCCAAATGAATGACATCCCTCTGGAAAAGGGATGCCTCAGTTGTGCTGTGCAGGGAGGTTCACCTTAAGGCCAGACCCTGAAAGGGAAACCAGGCCCCATGGGGGAGGGGGTGTCATGGCAACAGCAGTGGCCAGAGAGGGGCCCACCCACACCCCAGGGAACGGTGGAACTCAAGCTGCTTGAGGCAGACCACTCAGCCTGCTAGTGGCCCCACTGGTAGGGGGTCCTTCATTGCACCCCCTCCCCCAGCCCTCAGGTGTCACACCTGTCAGGCCCCTCCCTATGTGGACTTGCTAAGGTCTTCTCTCACAGCCCAAGCTGGGCCGGCTATAAACCGTGCCTCCTGGGGGTGCCTGGGGGGCTCAGTCGGTTAAGGGTCTCCCTTCGGCTCAGGTCATGATCCCTTGGTCCTGGGATCAAGTACTGCCTTGGACTCCGGGCTTCATGGGGAGTCTGCTTCTTCCTCTGCCTCTGCCTGCCACTCCCCCTGCTTGGGCTCACACACACTCTCTCTCTGTCAAATAAATAATGAATAAAATCTTTAAAAAAGAATGTGCCTCCTGGCTCCATCCTCCCTCTACACACCCTCCCTCCATGGCCTTTTCCTCCTAGTGCTCCTGGCGCCCAGCACCTCTGCTGTAAGGAGCCCCACTTCAGGGGCTCTGCACCTTTCTGGGAGGTGTTGGCTTGTGTAAACTCAGCCATGACCTGAGGGGTTTAGCCATAGCAGCTGGAAGAGAGAAGGCTTGCTTGGCCTCCTGAAACCCCTTCTCACTGGTGGCCTCTGCTGCGGTTCTCCTCAACCCAGTGTCGATGAGGCTCACTGACCACCTCCAGCTCCAGGAGCTCTGGTCCCAAGCATCCATATTTTATGAAAGCACCCCAAGTGATTTTCATGCACCACCAGGGTGCAAACCACTGCTCTAAAGCCTGGCTCCTAGAAGATGCTGGTTAGAAACATACTCTTAGCCAGCCCCTCCCCACCCCCAATCAAAGTCTGCATTCCAGCAAGGTGCCCTGGTGGTTCATATTCCCATTCTCATCACCTGTGTCAGCATCCTGGGGGGAGGGGGGCGGTGGCGGGGGGTGGGGCAGGGTGGAGGGGCGGGGAGGTTTGAGTGGGGACCTAATCCAGGACCATACTCTGTCCCTGAGCTGTGGAGTCGCCCTGGGCAGCTCCGTGCCCCTCTTTTTGCACCTGGGTTTCCGCATCTGTAACACTCATAGGCTGGACAAAGTCACCCTTGCCACCACCTGTTCCTGAGGCCTATGATGTGCAGCCACATGGCCAGGCATCTCTGTGCTCTGCTGCTCACTGTGCAACGGAGCTCGGGCATGCCTCCCTCACTGTCCCCCCAGAGCGGACTCCCCGTGGTGTGACGCCGAGCTACACAGTGACCACCAGTGGTGGAGCCCCAGGCAGCCCTCTGGGTCCCTCCCTGGTCAGCCCCAGGAAGCTAGCCTGGCAAACAGCCCCAGGCTATATCTCTGCCCTAACATCCTATTTTTCTACCAAGGTCTTTGCTTCCCAGCAAATATCTTCCAAAGGATAAACAGCATTATTTTCATGACTAAAAGGAGCTATTGTAGCAGCTTAACGGGTGTGGGTTTCAAATGGATGTGGGGGTGTGCTCCAGGCCTACCATTACCACTGTTGGAAAGGACGGAAAACGGGGCATTGGCCAATAATCCGCTAATGGTGTGCTGATTGTGAGCAGTAAGCTACAAGGGCAGACGGCTCTGTGCAGAGATCTCCATATATAGATCCCAGGAGCCCTGATTCGGGTAAAGACATCACCCCAGCACCAAGTAGGATATGCTTATAGTAACCCAAATCCCGAGACTGTGGTGCAGTGAGTCATGACAGCTGCCTTTCTGCCATCCTACATCTGACATCCCCTCCTGAGAAGGGAGGGTCCCACTCCCTAAGTCTTTGGAGGAGCAGGCTGGCTTCCCATCCTAGAAGCTGAAAAGGCCACCCGCTTCCTTCTACCTCCCTTGTGGTTGGAGTAGTTGGGCTGTGGACAGTGACCCAGGTTCCACACATCAGGCATCGGGGCAGGAAGGGATACTCATTCTCAAGTAGGTGACTTACAAGAGCAGACACAGAGGCCACCCCATCGGGCCCACCTTGGTGGCTGAGGTGGACAACGGGATGACAATTTACAGTTGTCCTGTGGTGTCCTGTGTTCAGCCTGGGCAGTGGCCATCCTCCCTGTGGTGACATCTAGTGCCTGAAGCTGTGGGGTCCTCACCTCCTCGTTTCTGGGGAGTGATCTGAGCTCCCGGCTGCTTTGTCTTCTACTGGTTCCCACCTGGTCTCTGAGCTGCCTGCTTCAAATTTAAGGCAAGTCTCTGAGTTCCCTTACCCCCCCCCAAAAACTAGTTTATTTTTCTGCTTACATCTGCTATTACTAAGAGTCTGACTGAATCACAGATTAGCTGAGAAAGCACCAGGAAAATGTTAGTTGTCCGTACTCAAGGCCTCCAGGCAGAAAATCCTCACAGATACCCCACCCTTAACCTGGCCCAGGAGGCATCCACAGCAAACTCCCCTGCCCCTCAGGGTCTGCAGGGCCAGACTCCACAGATCTGCCTGCAGCCCCCACCACCTTTGCAGGCCTGGTCAGCCCAGAATGAAATATGTTCCTCAAACTTATTTTTCTTTCACAGAGTCAAGGACATAAAATTGGAAATAAATACACCAGCCAGAGAGTGAAATGGGGTTTTCTCTGTTTCACGGCCACTGTAATTATTAATAAATAGAGTGTGATTGCTGTTGGGACATGACTTGCAGGGGGCTATGGAATATTTTCTTACCCTTCTGCAAGTCTGAAAAAGAAGGAATGACAAGGATTCAAGTACTCACTGTCCCAGAGAGGGTGAGTGGCTGGCCAAGGTCATAGGGAACAGAGCCTGAGCTAGCCCAAGATTCCCTGAGGAATCTTGACACAGGCTGAGGCAAGGCATGAGCCAGGTCTAACAGCAACATAGAAATTATATGGTCTTGAGCACCCAGGTGGCTCACTCAGTTAAGCATTTCCCTTCGGCTCAGGTCATGATCCCAGGATCCTAGGATTGAGTCCCACAGCTGGGTCCCTGCTCAGTGGGGAGCCAGTTTCTCCCTCTGCCTGCTTCTCCCACTGCTTGTGTGCTTTTTCTCTCTCCGACAAACAAATATAATCTTAAAAAACAGTGATAAGGTCTTGAATTGTATTTGAGTTACTCTGTGGCATCCCTAAACACCCCCATCAAGACGGGTTTCACATTTCCAGCTGCAGAGTGCTCACCATCTTCAAATAAACCAGCCAGGCCCTTGGAGGCTGTGCTGTTCAGTCCAGAGCCTGAGTGCCTTCCAGAAGGTGTATGGCGGGAGGAAGGGGCCCTAGGCCAGGCCACTTCTTGCAATGTACTCTAGAGGTGTATTCCCACTCACACGAGACACGATGCACACCTAAGGTTATTCACTGTGGCCATGTTTCCAGGAGCAGGAAACCTAGCCAAGAGCCCATGTGTCCATCAACAGGGCATGGGGAACACGCCACGGGACTTGCACACTGTGGGTCCTTCCGCCACTTAAAAAATACAAGAGCAGGCTCTCTGTGAGGGGTGTGGAAGGAGCCCCCAAATACATTGTGAGGTGAAAACACCAAGCTGCAAAACTAGGTATAGTAGCTACCATTTGTGCAGAAGAGGGAAAAACGCCGATCTGGGACTATATATGTATCTCGGGGGCCCACTTGCGACTGAAACATCAGTGGCTTCTGGAGAGGTGCCCTGGGTGGCTAGGAGACAGGAGTGGGAGGGAGAATCTTCACAGAATGTCCTTTTGTTTCTTTTGAATCTGGAACTATGACAATGCATTACCTATTAAAAATAAATAAAAGTCAGGGGCGCCTGGGTGGCTGAGTGGGTTAAAGCCTCTGCCTTGGGCTCAGGTCATGATCCCAGCGTCCTCGGAGCGAGGCCCGCATTGGGCTCTCAGCTCAGCAGGGAGCCTGCTTCCTTCCTTCTCTCTCTGCCTACTTGTGATCTGTCTGTCAAATAAATAAATAAAATCTTAAAATAAATACATAAGTAAATAAATAAAAGTCAGTTAAGTGTCTGCCTTTGGCTCAAGTCGTAATCCCAGGGTCCTGGGATTGAGCCCCACATCAGGCTCCTTCTGCTGCTCCCCACTGCTCGTGGTTTTTTTTTTCTCTCTCTTTCTTGCAAATAAATTTTTACAAATCAAAAAAATAATAAAAATTTAAAAATATTGGGGCGCCTAGGTGGCTCAGTGAGTTAAGCCTCTGCCTTTGGCTCAGGTCATGATCTCAGAGTTCTGGGATCGAGCCCTGCATGGGGCTCTCTGCTCAGCGGGGAGCCTGCTTCCCCTACTCTCTCTCTGCCTCCCTCTCTCCCTACTTGTGATCTGTCAAATAAATAAAATCTTAAAAACTAAAATTAAAAAATAAAAAATAAATTCATATGATAGCTTTGTGGTTGCACAGGCTTTTTATTTTTATTTTTTAATTTATTTATTTGTCAGAGAGAGAGAGAGAAAGCGAGCGAGCACAGGCAGAGGCAGAGGGAGAAGCAGGCTCCCTGCCGAGCAAGGAGCCCAATGTGGGACTCGATCCCAGGACGCTGGGATCATGACCTGAGCCGAAGGCAGCTGCTTAACCAACTGAGCCACCCAGACGTCCCTATTTTTTAAAAAGTTATTCATTTGAGAGAGAGAGCAAGCAAGAGCACAAGCAGCGGGGAGAGGCAGAGGAAGGGGGGGAAAGTAGGCTCCCTAGGGAGCAGAGAGCCCGACACGGGGCTCAATCCCAAGACCCGGGGACCATGACCCAAGCTGAAGTCAGACCCTCAACTGACTGAGCCACCAAGGCTTCCCTGCACAGTATGTTTTAAAAATAATAATAAGGACTGAAAGAAATGGCTTTCAGGTGGCTGGGTTTCAGTCAGCAGTGAGGGGGATATTTGGGGAACAGGAGACCCTCCCAAATCCAGAGGTGGTGGTCTTGTTTGTGAGAGGAAGAAGAAAGAGGGTGGGTCATTCCCCAAGCTTGGGGGGCCCCTTGGGGGGTGGGCCAGGACCACCAGTGGGGCAGTCCACCCATCTCCCTGCCCAGGGAGGATGAAAGGTGTTGGGGGAACAGGCATGACTCTGCTGTTTGCCCAGCTGCATGGGCCTGGCTGCTGTCACTCAGGGCACAGGATCACTGGGAAGATGCCTTGTCAGATAGGGTGTCCCTGCAGGATCACCACAGCAGGTGTCCCACCATGGGGGCTACATCCTCGTGGGTTATGCAATTGTGCTGTTCCAAGCTCCACTTTCAAAATACACATCTTGTGGCTGTGAATCAAGGGGCATCCCAAATAATGTCCCTGAGAGCAGCTGGCCAAACCTTCTCACCTGGACCGGAGGCGCCTCAGTGACAGGATAGCCCCGACGGTAGGTTGAGTAATGCCCACTCTCCCACCCAAAAAGAGATTTGCTGCCAGGAACCTCAGAATAGGATTTTGAAAGATGGTCCCTAAAAGTATAATTAAGGTAAGGATCTCAAGAGGAGATCATTCTGGATTAGGGTGGGCCCTAAATCCAGTGACAGGTGCCCTGATGAGGGAAGAGGTCAAGAGATGGGGAAAGCCACGGGAGGATGCAGGCAGACTGAGGCATCCACAAACCAAGAGATGTCAGCGGTTGCCAGAGCCACCAGAACCTAGGGACAGGCATGGGTCCAGTCTCCCGCAGGGGCGCTGGAAGGGACCAACCTGGCCAATGCCTTGATTTTACTTCTGACCTCTGGAATGATGAGAGTATGAATTTCCGCTGCTGAAAGCGGTCCTGCTTGTGGTATTTTGTTATGGCAACCCTAGGAAATGGAGACAGCCTTTGAGCTTTGTTGGGGAAGAGGAGGGGGCTTGGGGCATGGAGCGTCACCCTCAAGGACTTTGCAAACTAAGTGCCAGCCCAGCTGCAGCGTGACCCCAGGGAAGGAGGAACAGCGCCACCTGTTTGAAGATATGACCTGGAAGGCTGGGTCCCCTTCTGCTCTGGGACAACTGGTTCACAGTTCCCTGGGGCAAGAGCATCCCCCCCCCCCCCCCGCCCCCCGCAGTGGGTGTTTTTCTCTAATGGGGAAGGTGTGCTTGTCCTGTCGCTAGGAAACGGGGAGCTGGGCCTGTGGGCTCCCAGCCTGGAGGGAAGGCAGATGGTGGCAAGATTAAATAGTGCCTTTCATTTCAACATAGGAAATGTTTTCAATTCTCTTCTCTTCGTGTCTCTAAAAAAAGGCAAGTGGCGGAAACGTCCCGCTGGAAATTTATTAACAAAAGCCCAGGCAGCCCAAAAAAGCAAGACTTTTTTCTTTTCACATGTCTTTCCAACCAGCCTGCAGGCATTTTGAGAGTGGGAGCTCTGCCCTATTGCCATGACCTGCCAGACACCTTGCTGAGTTCCATTTAATCATCGCTGTTGCTCGACAAGGGTAGTTCTATTGCTAACCCATTTCATAGATGGGGAGACTGAGGCTTACCGATCAGAACTCACCAGGTGGTAAGTTGTGAAACGAGGACTCAATACAGAACAGTGCCATCGTCCGTTATGTGCCCCTTAGTGGTGATGTTTGTCAAAGTACTTGGAAATGATAAGAAGAATTCAAATACAGAATCTCATTGTTATTAACAATAATGAGAACCAACCCACTCTGTCTTCTCTGCAAATTAATTTGGGGCAAGGAACTAAGCGGATCAGGAGAGATGAGATGTGGAGGTTAAGACCCTGCAGGTCAAAGCATGTGGGATGGGTCAGCTCTCCGCCTCTGTGCCTCTGGGGGCACATCTTCAGGCTTGGCAAGACCTAGTCTCTCAGGCTGCTCAGTCTAAAGCAGTAGCTGGCTGGGCTGGTGCTCCCCCAGCACAGTCTCTTGACTGCTGTATGCCTATAGTGAACAGAGGGGAAGGAGGAGATTTCGGGTTCCCCCTAGGATGCATGGAATCAAGTATACGGATTGCAGCTTGCTAACTGTGGGGCACAAAGAGAGGGGAAGAGAGAGGTGCTAGATTTTAGACCCACAATGGATAAATGGAGTAGAAGAAGGGGGAGCTGGGTAGATATGTCTCCAAATATCCTCTCTTCTTTTCCCAACCTTACCTCCCTCTGTCCTAGAATAAACACTGCTCACCAAGTGAGTTGTTCCTACAACAATAGTGATCCCTTCAGTGTCTATACCTTCTCTCCCATCAAAGTCGTTTCATACCCACCAAATCCCATGGTGCTCAACCCAGGGCTAGGGGATGGGTGAATAGGCACTAACCGGCCCCCTCCCCATTCTTTGCATGGAGAAAGTGAGATGCAGACCCATCTCTCCACCTCATCTTCCATTTCTCTTTCCTCTAATAATAACACTTAAAACTCTGCCTCCTTTGCACTCTCATCACGAAGATCTTATTTCAGGTTCTCACCAGGCCAAGGCTCATGGCTCTGCCTTCAGTCTCTCCCCAGATTAAGCTATCCTACAAAATGCCCCTAGATTATGCTCCTAAAGCTCTGCTTTCATCCTGGTCAGACGTCGTAACACTCACCATTGCTCCTTATTGACAAACCCATCAGAACAGAAAGTCATTGCCTGGCTTCCAAGGTTCTTTTTGATTAGTTATCATCTAACTACATCATCTTATTACCTCTATCAGAAACTACAAACACTCTCGTTCCAGCCACACCATGTTCTTCTCTGATTAATAAATTCATGATGTCCACTTCCTGCCCCAGTGCCTTTGTTTATGCTCCTACCTGGCCTGCCTTCTCTCCACTTATGGACAATTCTCCAGTATTTAGTCATTCTTCAGGATACAGAGCAAATCGACCACTTTCATCAGACCAGAGATCATCTCCTTTCTTGAATTCATGCTTACATGCAGGGTGCTACACTTTAGCACTTGGTATCCAGCCTTCACAATAGCTCCCACAGATCCTCACGTGGAGTTCATGTCCCTGTGTAATCTTCCTCAGTAAGCAGAGCTGACCTGTACAACCAATAGGAGGTGGCAGAGATGACACAGTGTGAATTCCAAGGCTCATAAAAGGCATTTTGACTTGTGGGTTGTGCTCTCTTGGATCACCTGCTCTGGAGGAATTTAGCCACCATCTCAAAGTCAGAACGACACTTATGCGGTCCTATAAAAAGGTCCACGTGGTGACAAACTAGGGCTACTAAGAAACAATCAGTACTAATGGCAGGTATGTGAGTGAGCCATCTTGGAAATGAATTTTCCTGCCCCAGTCAAGCCTTCAGATGACTACAGCCTTGTCCTCATGAGAGGACGAGGCAGATCCCCCCCTACCCCCTGACACACACACACAGCTAAATGTCTTTCAAATACCTGACCTACTAAAATAGTGTGAGATTATACATGTTTGTCTTAAGCTGCTAAATTTGGGGGTAACTTTTTTTATTCAGTAGCAGACAATTAACACAATGTCTTGATTAAGAAATACTTTCTTAAATCTATTAAAATTCAGGGACTATGATTTTATTCTTCTTGAATTTCCCATGACTCCTGTCCCAAAGATGGACACTTTAGAACATGCACACCATGTCCTTGCTTGCTCATTTGTTCGACATATATTTATTGAGCACCAATGTGCTGGACACTGTGTCTACCAAAAAGTATAAAACAGATCAGGTCTCTGCCTGGAAAAGCTTATGATCCAGTCATTAAATAATCACAATATATAATTACCATATAAGTGGTTTGAAAATAAAAGAAAGGTAAAAGAGCTAAGAGACCACATCTACCTTGGGGGTGGGGAGTGGGGGTGTCAGTTCCACAGAGGAGCCTTCCTAGGCTTCTCTGTGGAAGTGACAAAAGGATAAGCAGCAATCACTTAGGCAATGGGAAAGGAAGCGAGGAAAGGCATTCTAGGTGTGTGAGTGTCCTTGGCCTGACAGACTTGGCAGGAAGCAGAGTGAGCCAGCGGGACACTGGCATAAGAAAAGGTCCATGAGGAAGCCCAGGGCCAAATTATCAGAAGTCTTATGAGCCATGTTAGAGGTAGTTTTGATTTTATCCTGAATGCCCTGGGGGAAGTCACTGGAAGGGCTTTACACAGGGGATCCATGTCCCTGGTGGGAAGCTAGGATGATAATGCTTTGGAGATGGTGAAGAATAGAGCTGCAATGACATGGCCCATGGGTGGCTCCTGCCATCACCCTTGGCAGGAGAGGACAGTTGCTTGGGCTGAGATAGTAGCAGTGGAAATGAAGACAATTGGACAATAGCAAGAGATGTTTTTGGAAACAGAATGGATGGCAACTGGAGGCAGATGGAACAGGGGAAAGAGGCATGTGAGGAGACTTACAGGTTAATCGGTTACAGGTGCAGAACCTTCAGCAGACATTCCACAGACATCCCCTGGGCTGGACCCTTCCCTACCTAGAGTGAGAGGGGACCCCTTCCTCTGGCCCATGACCCCATCTCCACTTCCCAGCAGCTCTCACCAGCCCTCAGCTGTCCTGTCAGCATCTGCCCAGCGGCTGTGCCAGATCTGTGTGCCTCACAACACAGGGAACAATATTCATTTTTGTTCATGGCTGCATGGCCAGGGCCTGGCCCAGGGTCTGGTACAGAATAAGGGTTCAATCAATACTAGATGAAGGAATGTATACCAAATATATGGGTCAGTGAGTGCATACAAGCTCTCCCATGCCCCTATGTCTGTCCCTTTGGTCTTGCTCTGGACATGGAATCCAGCCCCAAGGAGCTCCAGGACGCAGACAGGCCTGGGTCAGACGGGAGAATTCAGAAGCCAGAAGGGCACAAGCCCCAATCTCTTGGTCTTACCTGCTGCCCCTGCCAGCCCCCAGACACCTTGCCTGGGTCCCGGCTCTGGCCCCAACCCTGTGGCACGGCACCTCAGAGGTCCCGGCTCACACTTCCAGACCCACTTCGTGCTGACTCTGGACAGTCCTCTGCCAAACAGGAGGCAGGGCCTCCAGAGCTCAGCTTCTGATACCTGACCGTGCATCTGAGTCAGCTGGGAGCTTGGCCACAGTGCAGCTTCTCGGGGCTCCTCTCCTGGGGAATGTGACCCAGTAGGTCTCCAGGTCGCAAACCACATGCTAAACAAGCACACCCCATGTTGGCAGGGGGTTTCAGGAGGACTCCCCGAGAAGCTCTGTGGCAGAGCGTCTGGGCCTGGGTTGTGCCGGGACCACACAGGGCCAAGCTGAGCGTCCTCACAACCTCAGCAACAGACTGAATGAGAATCAAGCCTTGTCCAAGGGTCGGGGCCTTCACGGCCATTAGAAAACACGCCTGGGGGACGCCTGGGTGGCTCAGTTGGTTGAGCAGCTGCCTTCGGCTCAGGTCATGATCCCAGCATCCTGGGATCGAGTCCCACATCGGGCTCCTTGCTCGGCAGGGAGCCTGCTTCTCCCTCTTCCTCTACCTGCCACTCTGTCTGCCTATGCTCTCTCTCTCTCTCTCTCTCTGACAAATAAATAAATAAAATCTTAAAAAAAAAAAAAAAAAAGAAAACACGCCTGGGCCAGGCCTGGGCATGCTAATATGAAGGGGCCTCTCACATCACATCAAACATTACAACGTACCCATACCCCATTTTAAAGATCTCTCTTTGCTTCAGGAAACTGGAAAGGACTTTTATCCATGTTAGTTTTCTAAAATGCCCACATTGTTCTTATTGTCATCTATAAATACATTATATAATAACACAACCACATATTTATTAGGCATTTATATAACAGTAGAATTCAATTGTAGGTGCTCACGGACATTTCCTGGGTAGTTAATTAACATTTGCTAATTTCAATTCAGATACTTCTTTTTAAGATCTTTAAGTACTCTGGGGGTGCCTGGGTGGCTTAGTTGGTTAAGTGTCTGCTTTTGGATCAGGTCATGATCCCCTGGTCCTGGGATTGACCCCTGCATGGGGCTCCCTGCTCAGCGGGGAGTTTGCTTCTCCCTCTCCCTCTGCCCCTCCACCCCTGCTTGTGTGCTCTATTTCAAATAAATAAAAGATTAACTAATCTCTATACCTAATGTGGGGCTCGAACTCACAACTCTGAGATCAAGAGTCACACGCTCCTCCAGCTGAGTGAGCCAGGTGCCCCTCAATCTAGAAATTTTTCTCTCTTAGAGGCATACATTTTAAATTCGGTTTCATTTTCCATAGGCCCTTAAAAAGCCAGCAGGCCCAGAGCAAGGTGCCCACAAAGAGGTACTGTGCCACCTGAGGCAGCTTTCCCAAAGCCACTGGGGGGTGGGAGGGAGGTGTCTGGGTTAGTGCAGGGTTGGGGGGCGGGGGAAGCCCTCCATGTTGCCACACACGCCCCCAGGCGTCATCTCGACGCTGCCTGGGTGGTGAGCAAGGTAGTGCTGGGCTCAGAGTGGCAGATGTCCACCTGCCACCTGGGCACTAAATATAGCCCATACACAAAGCCCGCTCTGCCTGGGCACCTGCAGAGTCGGCTTAATTGGCTAGAATTGCCACAGAGAGAAACTCTGTTAAAACGTATTGAAAACAGGCTCTGCCCCCATAATTCTAGGATGCCGAGGTTCATAATTAGACAATGGATTTTTCCTGCCAGCAACAAATACTACTGGCCTCAGTTACTGATAAATCCTTCAGTCTGATCAGCCCCGGTGTCGAGGTCCGTCCCGGTACAGCCGTCAGGGAGTCCTTGCTTTCCCCAGTGACAGGACAGAAGAGGACACTCTCCCTCCAGTGTTCTGTTCCCTAGTGCTATGAACTAAATGTTTGTGTCCCCCTAAAATTCATATGTTGAAGCCCTCACTCTCAGCTATCTGGAGATGGGGCCTCTAAGGAAGGAAGCAAGATTAAATGTGTTCATAAGGGTGGGGCCCTGATCAGGTAGGACTACTGCGCTCTAAAGAAGAGACGCCAGACAGATCCCTCCCTGTGCTCACAGGAGGGGCTCATGTGAGCCTCCAGGGAGATGGGGGGAGCCTACAAGCCAAGGAAAAAGGTCTCCAAACAGATCCTACCTTGCTGGTACCTTGATCTTTGGCTCCGAAGCCCCCAGAGCTGTGAAAAATTTCTCTTTCTCAAGCCACTCAGCCTGTGGTATTTTGTTATGGCAGCGTGAGCTAATTAACCAAGTGACTTGTTTCTCCAGTTGGTGACGCATCAGCATCCAGTCTCACCGCAGTCCCACCCCCATCTGAGCCTGCATTATAACAGGAGGGCCAGGTGCTTCAGGCACTGTAATTGGATTAAGGTGTTGGGCTAGCAGTCACTTACTCCTCGATATGAATGAGGGATTCTCCAGGGAGAATGCTTTGGGGTGGGAAAAGAGAACACATCGAAACTAAAAAAAGTTCTGGCCCCTCAAATTTGCCAAAAGTAGGTCTTGCAGAACTCCATTAATGGGTAATCTGCTGGGGGAGGGGCTGCTGCTCTGAACTAAGCTAGCCTGGACTGGGGACTGGGAGATGGACAAGGGCAATGGGAAGTCTGTCTGTATTTATTTAAAATTTTAAAAGATTTTATTTATTTATTTTAGAGGGGGATGGTACCTGGGTGGCTCGGTTGGTTAGGTGTCTGCCTTCAGCTCAGTTCATGTCGGGCTCCCTCCTCAGCAGGGAGTCTGCTTCTCCCTCTGCCCTTCTCTTGCTTTTGCTCTCTCTCTCTCTCTATAAACAAAAAATCTGGGGCGCCTGGGTGGCTCAGTCGTTAAGCATCCAAAGGAGCCCAGGGCTTGTATTCTAACTGCAGTGGGCGCCACTGAAGGGTCTGAGCAGGGGGCAACACGATTAGATGGGGAGCTCTGGATGCCTCTCTGGCTGCTGTGTGTTGAACACTAGACTCAGGGTTAGAGGCAGGGAAGACTGGTTGGAGAGCTGTGGACTAGTGCCTGCAAGAGGCTTGAATGGGGGTGGTGGGTTTGAAGGGGAGGGAAGTAGAGGAGCTCAATGCATAGTTTGGAGGGAGAATAAACAGAGCTTGGTGATGGGTTTGATGTGGCGTATGAATGAGAAGAAGTGCTAAAACGGACTCCCAGGTTCTTGAGTTAACAATGGGGTGGAGGCTGGTGCCATTGACTGTAATTGGGAGTCGTAGGAAGACAACACTAGGGTTGGAAGGGGGATCAAGAGCTCATTTTTGCACATATTACATTGGTGATGTCAGGGAGACATCAAGTAGAGATGTGAGTCAGCAGTTGAACATACAAGTCTACATTTTAGAAAACTGATATGGGCTAAGGATATACATTTGGGAGTCGTCCGCTGAAAAATGATATTTAAAGCCATGAGAAGCAATGATTTTGCTTACATGGGAAGGAGGGAGAGAAAAGACTGTGAGGGCCACTAATGTTAGGTGCCCGGAGAGGAGGATACCCTGGTAAATAACCTGACTTACAAGTCAGGATGTCCCTTGATGGCACAGGAAGCAAGCTCAAGAAGTTACCACATAATAGCTGTCTGGGTATTTGAAGACAGGGCAGTGTCCCCGGGGAGACACCTCTAGATGACACCTTCCACGCCCTCTGTGTCTTTCCTTGTAAGGCATCATTTAAAGTCCTTCCCCATATGGG
Organism: Mellivora capensis; assembly: GCA_004024625.1. NCBI lineage: Eukaryota > Metazoa > Chordata > Mammalia > Carnivora > Mustelidae > Mellivora > Mellivora capensis. The sequence continues at coordinate 18,084 of PISX010018018.1, read as the reverse complement.
TCCTTCTCCTCTCAAAGTCCCTGTAATGGAGTGTAACCGTCCAGGTGCGATGACCAACCCAGGTGAGACTAGCCAAACAGCATGAAAGCTACCAAACAAGCAGCGACATGAGGACAGCTGAGGACAGATGGACCACTCATGGTTGTTGCTGAGAGATTTTTCATTGCTTTTCCCATCTGCAGAAAAGGGCTAATGATTTCACAGAAAGCCCCATAAACAACCGCAGGAGCTCAGGCACTCTATTACTGCCTGACAGCCTCCGTGGCAGAGAACTAGATTGTTTCCCGCAGCAAAATATAAAAAATAAAACAAATAGTGTAAAACTTCTCACAAGATGCGAGCATCAGAGGCCGCTTGCCTGCTTTGTGGGGATAGCTCAAGATGGATTGTTTGGGGAAAGCCAAAACCTATAAATACAAAGCAGAAAAGTTCTCCATCTTTTGCTCATTTACTCCACAAACTTTTTCATTGCTGAGACGCCAAGGCCCAGATAAATATGCAAGCTATGCTGTTGTTTCCTTCCAAGCCCTGCCTGGGATAGGAGGCATGCTTTCTCCATCCATGCTGTTCCGATTCCACCGTAGGAGTTTTCGGCTTTGGTTACTATACGTTGTGCCCAGAAATCTAGATAGCAGTAAACATGCATATGAGCACATGCGGGCCCATGTGCAGGCGTGGACACGTGCACACGTGCCCACACACGCACACCATGCACCATAACACCCCTCCACCAACCTCCTAGAGGTGGAGTTTGAAACCTGTGTTCAGTATTATTTTGGGCAAGAAAGCGTTCTTCACTCTTCACCTTTCCCTTCTCCTTTACGGCTAGCCAGTGTGGGTAACATCTTTTGCAGGGACAGACTGGGTCAGAATAACAATGGGGGGAAGGTTCACCCGGCAAGGCCATTGGGGTTATTGAGAACAGGGTTGGTGTGCTTTAGAGATGATCCTGTCTGAAGAGGGAAGGAGACTAGAGAGAAGACCCCCGCTCCCCGCTCCCCCATGTGATTATCTGGGTGTTTTATGATTTTTTAAAAGTTGTCTCTATTTAAGTAATCTCTCCACCCCACCTGGGGCTGGAACTGATGACCCCAGAGATCGAGTCACATGCTCCTTAGACTGGGCCAGTCTGGCGCTCCCATCTGGGAGTTTTAAAGAAACGCTTGGCCCTTTCCAGGGGGTATATGAGGATAACCATCTTACAGCAGTGATTCTCCAAGTGGGACCCCTGCCCCAGTTGCAGTCACACCACCTAGAAACGTGTGAGAAATGCTAATTCTCAGGCCCTGCCCCAGACCTCCTGAAGCCGCCTCTGGGGGTGGAGCCGGCCATCTGTGGTTCACACGCCCAGCCCCAAGGGGGATTCTCATTCCCGGCTGGGGCTGGAGAAACTCTGCCTTGGAGGAGGACTTTCTTTCCAGTAATGAACTGCACCTTCATACTCTGTTAAGTATTATGTGCATATAGTTTTACATTTGGAGAATGGGACACATGGGCGCCTGGGTGGCTCAGTTGGTTGAGCGACTGCCTTCAGCTCAGGTCATGATCCTGGACTTCCAGGATCGAGTCCTGCATCAGGCTCCCAGATCCTTGGGGAGTCCGCTTCTCCCTCTGACCTTCTCCTCTCTCATGCTCTCTCTCACTCATTCTCTCTCAAATAAATAAATAAAATCCTTTAAAAAAATAAAAAAAAAGAGAATGGGACACAAACTATGGAGTCTTTGGGAGGGGAGGCAAGAAGGGAGACAAAGGCGCATTAGAATCTCAGAGGTAGAGTTTTATGTTCACCAAAGGAAGGCAAGGACTGATAAAGGTTGTGAAACCCTGATTTAGGGAAAAGGAAGACAAAGGAAGAAAAGGAAGTCTCTCTGAGGCAGGCGGTGGGGGCTGGTCCAGCGGTCCAGGCAGCAGGGGAGTGAGAGAAGGCCTGGCACTGGCACGCATCCCCGCCCCGCCAAGGCCAGACCTGGAGCAGGCTTTTCTTAGGTGGAGTTCTGTTTTTACCCAGCAGACCTTATGGGCAAGTAGTGTGTGCATGTGTCCTCACCCGTGTGTGTACACAGGGAGTGGGAAGCAGCTGCCCTACACCCCACCATCAGCATCTGGCTCTCAACACTAGGGGCAGTCTGCAATATACCAGAGATCCCAGAATGCAAAAAGGGTTGATTTCTAGTTTCCAGGGACTCTTGGGGTGATTCCTGAGCTCCTTCATCCACCTTCCCCAGTGTCTCCCAAAGTCAGTGGTCCTACCCAGAGATTCTGATTCCATTGGCTTGGAGGCTGAGAAATTTGCAATTTTAAAAAAGATTTTATTTATTAATTTGACAGACAGAGATCTCAAGTAGGTGGAGAGGCAGGCAGAGAGAGAGGGAGAGAGGAGGAAGTAGGATTCCCGCTGAGCAGAGAGCCTGATGTGGGGCTTGATCCCAGGACCCTGGGACCATGACCTGAGCCAAAGGCAGAGGCTTTAACCCACTGAGCCACCCAGGCGCCCCCAGAAATTCGCATTTTAAACAAGCTCCCCTTGGGCAGCAGTCACTTAAGCATCACTCTTTTTTTTTTTTTTTTTTTAAGATTTTATGTATTTGTTTGAGAGAGAGTTAGTGATAGAGAGCATGAGCTGGGGAGGGGGAAGTGGGAGAGGGAGAAACAGATTCCCCGTTGACAGGAAGCCCAATTCAGGTCTCAATCCCAGAACCCTGGGATCATGACCAGAGTCGACGGAGCCATCCAGGTGCCCCAAGCATCACTCTTAATTTTGGCTCAGGTCATGATCTCAGTGTTGTGAGATCAAGCCCCACATCAGGCTCCATGCACAGCATGAAGTCTGCTTGTCCCTCTCTCTCCTCCAAGTCATGTCCTCTCTCTGTCTCTAAAATAAATGAATAAAAGTCTTTAAAAAAATAAATACAAGGGAAGCAAGGGCAAAAATGAACTATTGGGACTTCATCAAGATAAAAAGCTTTTGCACAGCAAAGGAAACAGTCAACAAAACCAAAAGACAACTGACAGAATGGGAGAAGATATTTGCAAATGACATATCAGATAAAGGGCTAGTATCCATAATCTATAAAGAACTTACGAAACTCAACACCCAAAGAACAAATAATCCAATCAAGAAATGGGCAGAAGACATGAACAGACATTTCTGCAAAGAAGACATCCAGATGGCCAACAGACACATGAAAAGTGTTCAACCTCACTTGGCATCAGGGAAATACAAATAAAACCACAATGAGATACCACCTCACACCAGTCAGAATGGCTAAAATTAACAAGTCAGGAAATGACAGATGTTGGAGAGGATGTGGAAGAAGGGGAACCCTCCTACGTTGTTGGTGGGAATGCAAGCTGGTGTAACCACTCTGGAAAACAGTATGGAGGTTCCTCAAAAAGTTGAAAATAGAGCTACCCTATGACCCAGCAATCGCACTACTGGGTATTTACTCCAAAGATACAAATGTAGTGATCTGAAGGGGCACGTGCACCTGAATGTTTATAGCAGCAATGTACACAATAGCCAAACTATGGAAAGAGCCCAGATGTCCATCAACAGATGAATGGATAAAGAAGATGTGGTGTGTGTATGTGTGTGTATAGTGGAATACTATGCAGCCATCAAAAATTGAAATCTTGCCATTTGCAATGATGTGGATGGAACTAGAGGGCATTATGTTAAGCAAAATAAGTCAATTAGAGAAAGACAATTATCATATGATCCCATAATATGAGGAATTTGAGAAACAAGACAGAGGATCATAGGGTAAGGGAGGGGAAAGTGAAACAAGATGAAACCAGAGAGGGAGACAAACCATAAGAGACTCTTGATCATAGGAAACAAACCGAGGGTTGCTGGAGTGGAGGGGTGTGGGAGGGACAGGGTGGCTCAGTGACAGACACTGGGAAGTGTATGTGCTATGGTGAGTGCTACGAATTGTGTAAGCCTGATGATTCACAGACTTGTGCCCCTGAAACAAATAATACATTACATGTTAATAAAAAACAAACAAACAAGCCCCTCCCCACCACGGAATTCTGAGTTAGGAGCTTCATGGACCGCACCTAGGATATTAACAGACATTTTTATTTTGGGTAATGGTGCTTGGGGGAAGGCAGGGGTGGCACTGAGGAGCCAAGAAGGAAAACTGCTTGGACATCAGCGTGTCTGATGGGTCCTGCCATCCAGCATGAACCAATTAAGTGGCAATGGGACAGAAGGATGGCCTGCCTAGTAAGATGTGTCATCACAGGACACAGAGGTATGCATTTGGGCAGTAAATGTCAGGCTTTTAGTTGATCGCTGGGGTGTCTGAGGGTTGCCTATCCAGTCTGGTTATCAGAGGCATGCTACCTGTTCCTTCTAGAAAGGAGGCGTCACAAGGCCATGCAGCCAGTTCTCTGGGGCGAGAACGCAGCTTAGGACCATCTGCAGAGCAAATGAAGTCTCGGAAGGCCCACCACGGGTGGGAGAGGCATGCATGCAACCTGGAGTTGATAGCTGGGTCACTGTAAAAAGGTGATTCGATGAGTTCCGTCAGCCTCTCCCAAACACCTGCGGGGCTCTCCAAGACAGCATCCTGCAACAGCAGAAACGTTCGGTATCTGCGCTGCTGACCAGGCAGACACCAGTCACACGTGGCCACGGAGAACCAGCGATACGGCCAATTCAGCTGAAGAACTGATGCTTAAACTTTCCTTCGTTGCAATTTATTTAAATGTAGCTCTCATGACCTCACGTGAATGTGACCACTGTGTCGGATGGTCAGCCCCAGCGGGAAGGTCCCCTCATCAACCACATCGCAGTGCTGGGAGGGAGGCAGCTCACCCAGCGGGCCCTTCTCTGGGGGAATTGGCTCCTCTCACCTGTCCCAGGGGCTGTCTGTCTAGGCGCTGTGAAGCCGGAGGCTGTGAAGGTGAAGCCTCCTATCTCCTTCCAGCTCTTTCTGTGCCCTGACATGACGTCTCCCAGTTATTTCCCAGCAGCCACTCCTGTTCCAAGACTGTCAGCCTTGCCTGGTTCAAGGTCAAGGGGCCTGTCCGAGGCTGGAATGCAGGCTCTCCTCTTTAGTTCTGGAAAGCACATGCAAGGGGTGGGGGCAGGGAGCAGTCTCATGTCCCTTGTTTGGAACACAGGCGAGCTTCATAACTGCTTCCTTCACTCTGATCTCCCCATTTCCCACTTAAAGATAAAAAGGGAGACTGAACATAAAATGAAACAGAGCTATTCTCGACGATGACATTTTTAAAAGGCAAGTGCATCACAGACGCTGTAAACATCCAGCTGTGCGAAAAAATACGAACCCTCAGCTAGCCACACAGGGCTGCCCCACACGTCCAGCAGACTCTGAGAATAAAAGTTCCTCGCACAGGCGTTACCTGAGACAGATTCTGCACATTTCTGCCAAGGCTGGCAAAAGGCTTTGATCTTCAGCTTCCACCCAGGCTGCCTCTGGCGAGGCAAAGGCCTGTGGCACGGGGCCCACGCTCCAGAGCAGGCTGAGGCCAGGGATCAGAGCAGGGTATAGGCACTGATCTAGGGGAGGGATGGGGGGGCCGCTGGTGGGGGTGAGACTGTGACCCTGGAGGTCACAGAACACAGAGCAGAGAAAAAAAGGCAGCATTAATTTCAGCCCCAGGAAGATCTGGAAGGTCAGCTTAGGAGCCGACCAAATAGTGACTCTGGCCTCTGTCTCCCTTGAAAGTGGGTCCCAAAGGGAAACAAAGGTTGTGGCTGTTCTCAGCTGGAGCAGTCCTGGGCCCCCCGGGGCAGGACATGGTACCTGGCAATGCCACTCAGCAACAGCTAGCTTTTCAGTTGCTCTGAGAGCTGCCCACTCTTTCTGGGGTGGGGGTCTGGAGGTCCTTAGAACATTAGAAAAGACCTCTGATCTCTGGGCAGACCTCCCGGATGGGCCAGGGATCACATATAAGAAGGCCTTGGGGAGGACCAGGATGCTGAGAACACAGTGACAAGTCTCTCTTCCCTCCCAAAGTCACCAACCAGCCCCACTGTCTGCAACAGACAGCAGTCCCATGGGGCAGCTTCAGAGGCAAGAGTACCCTGGTCACTACAGGCCAGGATAGTGACTGTGTGGCTATGGCCCTTAAGGTCAGGAGTAGAGCTTCTGATGGCTTAAGGATAAAGAGCAGCAGAAGACCTATGAACAAACAGAGGTCAGTCCATCATGTCGCTTTACGAAGGGTGATGATGAAGGATGACAAAAATCTTAAGCCCAAGGCTACAGCAAGAGGCAAAGCCTGACATTTGGAATCTCCAGAGCCTGCCTCCTCCTCCCTCCTTCTAGAGAGGCTGGGTGCTGGCAGGTCAGCGTCTCAGGGTGTGACTCATGTCTCCCTGCCTGGGATGCTGGCAGCCACCCCCCCACCCCTCCACCCCCGCCCTCGCAGACCCGCTTGAGACAGGACTGCTCATTCCTTTTATTTATTCCCTGTTCCTCAACCACCTCTCCTCACCCCAACCTATGACTAATGTGCACCCACCACTCCAGGGCATTCTGGGAGGGCATCACCACCACTGCAATTATCTGGATTGTTGAGACCCCAAAATGTCTCTTCACCCCCCAGCATCAGCTTTGCTCTGAAATTATCCATATAACCTCAACAATTCAGATGCACGGTCTACACAGTGAGAATGAATCCTCAGCCACTAGTTTCCATGGGTTGTGAAGGTCAGCTCCAGGCTGGCCAAGAATTCCTTCGTGTTACCCATTTCGCCATGGGGCTCTATTCAGACCCTCAGTGTTGGTATAAAGATTATTTTAAGCTAAAGACCTTTGTGATTCAACAGATGCAGATAAAAGCCTTCTCGGAGCTTCTCTTATCTGACTACAAGCAGAAACTTCTGAGAAACGAGGACTGCCATAAATTCCCTCTTTGGTAGTGGGTCTACGCTCAGGAGACAGATCAAGAACAAACAAGCCATCAATTCCCTCCCTGGGGAATTTCTAGGGCTCTAAAGGAAGAAAGACCACTCAATCTGCATAAACAAATGTCATCACAGACTTTATCTCCCATTTGTTCTCCTCAAAACATATTTGTCTCTCCCAAAGAAACTTATTTGCTCTTCCCACAGGAGCTTTCCCCTTCTCTGCATTTTCTCTACTAAGTTAGGTATATAAGCCCCAAATTCCAACCACCCTTTGGAATTACTCATGACTGAGCACTCCCTCACATATGCATGACACATGTGTAAATAAACATCTTTTTCCTGCTGCTGTCTGCTGTCAGTTTAATTTGCAGTATCTAGTCCCTGAACCTAAGAGGGTGGAGGAAAAGTTCTTCCTTCACTACATTACCATCCTCTCATACCTCAGAAACACGTTCATTTTAGAGCTAATGGGAGCTTAGAAATGAATTCATCCAGTGATAATGAAGTTCCAGCATCTTTTAAAACAAAGACATGTCCCTGCCATGCCCCAGAGATGTTCTCCAGTACGACTAGCACTAGACATATGCATTTGTTAAAGAGCACCCCTGTCGTCCTGGTTGGGAACTTCTGCCTCTGTCCACCCCTGCCACCTGGCCCAGAGGGAGAAACCGTTTGCCCAAGGCTCAAGCTGACTGACAAGTGGCTGAGCTGGGATTGGGTATGTCCATAGGCCTGTGTCACCTCTCATATATACAGAAGGGCCCAACTCCTTGGCCAGGCATTCAAGGCTCCCTGAGTCTGTCCACCACCCTCCAGGCCTGCTACCCTTGTCCCTGAGCTCTTCCTTTAGCCTTCTGGTTGTACTCTTACCATAGCCTGACATGCTCTCCTTGCTCCTCCTGTCTCCCTCTTGGAAGTGTCTCCGTCCATTCGTTCCCCACCCTGGCTCCCAGCCCAATTCACAGTGAGCCCTTTCCTCCACTAAACCCTCCCTGCCTGGTGTGGACTTTGGGATTTAATAGGTTGTGAATTTGTCTTTTTGTTGTGGAAACTCCAGGAAGGCAGGATGTCTTCCCAGCCTCCCAGGGGGGTCTTCCCCACAGAGTATGCAGAATAAATGGGATCTTGCCTCCCTGGACATGCTCAGAGGAAGCACACTGCACCTTCAAACATTTGCTTTTGGAACTTCCCAGCCTGGGCTCCTTTACAGATTAAATGCTGACATTTTCCATTTGTATAAATGTTCTCAACAAGACTGAAAGACCCACCTGCTCTCCTAGCAGGCCAGGAAGACTAGGTAAGTGTTGGGGGCTGGGGGAGGGGGAGAATCCCCTCACCCCAGGCTGACCAAGGGCACATAGGAAGCATTAAGGGGTAGTCAAAAAAGGACCGACAGTCTAACCAGACAGAACAAGAAACATCCAAGTTGTGATTTAAAAAAAAATCAAGAATCCAATTAGGAGCCCGGCTCCTTCCTTCTGCCAGTTTCATCTGCAAGGACACAGTTGGCTGGAGACACGTGGGGCTGCCAAGAGTGGACACCTGGGAGGGCGGATATTGGCCTGCGGGCCCCTGCTGGCTCCCCCACGCTCAAAAGGGCACTGGCAGCCCAGTGTGGCTGCCTAGCTGGAAGGCGGGCCTCACCATCTGCCCACCCCTGAGGGTGCAGGCATCTTCCTGCTGGGGGCATAGGAGGTTTCAGCCCAGAAACTGGCCCTGCCAAGGTCTCTGTTCCCCAAAGTGCTCCTCCAGGAGAGCAGGTGTTGAGGTGACCGGAATCTGTAGTGGCTGCTGGCAACAAAGTGCTGTGAGGCAGGGGGCTCCCTGCAGGGACCTCCTATCCAGAGCAAAGTGGCCATGACCCATTCAGGGGTAAACATGGAGGACCGGAGCTACTGGTTCACAACTGCCTCTCTTTCATTCTCCTTGCTGCTACAGCTGTCACAATGCCCCTCTCCGTAAACATCTGCCCTGTGCCTCCAGTGTTGGGCTCCCTTCCTTCTCCCCTGCTTGATCTTACCTGGTATTTTCCTGCCTCCTGGCAGAGACTTACATTGTCTCCTCCCTCCTTGCACTGAATTTCTTCCAGTCCCCTACACAATCATTTCTGAGGCTCAGTGCCTTTGCTTTTACTGAGCGCCCTTTCCCTGGTGCCTGGAAAACTCCTCTGCATACTCATGACCCAGCGTAAATGTCACTTCCCTGGTGAAGCCCTTCCCGACTCCACTGTGCACCCAGTCTTGGCACTATTATGGCACATGTTGCATTGTTTGTTAACTGTTTACTCACAGGTCAGTCTTGTTCCCTCTCACCTCTAAATAATGAGGTCCTTGAAGGCAATGATTGGGGCTGTAAATCCCCTATGCAACACAGTGTCTAGCAGGTCCAAGTTGTCAATAAGTACGTAGGTGTTAAATGAGTGAGTGCAAATTGGGTTTTCATCCTTCTTCATAACCCTTGGAAATTCATTCCACACACTTTCTGTATACATCATGGACTAATTATTTCCATGTTTGGCACTGTGGAGAATTAAAAAAATACAAAAGAAAGGATCTCCACCCAGAGTTCCAAAGAGCAAGAGAAGAGCGCAGATGAAAAACGAGGAAGACCATGGGTCTCCCTGGGATATTCCAAGATGAAGTGAGTGTTGTATCCAGCAGGAAGAGATCCAAGACCGTCTCCTGGGGCACCAGGTCACATCTAAGTCACCCCAAAGAATAGGTAGATTTGGGGATGTCTGGATGCCTCATCAGTTAAGTGTCTGACTCTTGTTTTTGGCTCAGGTCAAAAAGGCATTCCTGGTCCCAGAGGGAAAGTGTTCAGGATGTGTTTGAGGGCTGTTTGGATGAAAAGCCCACAAAGAGGGAACAGCAGAAAGTAAGGGTGGACAGGGTTTGTCCAAACATATGTCCAGGATATGGCTCTCCTCAGGAGAGCGGGCTCCAGAAGGACTCATTTAGAAATGGGTGGCCACAAGGTTTTGGAGGAGGTCTGGTGGGGACAGGTCTTAACCAGCACTCCAGCTGTCACACGGTAAGGGAAGGGAAGGGATCGGGGTGGGCCAGTGGGGAGAACAGAGAACGTCTTAGAGCTTCCTCACCTCTCTGACATTTCCTAAATCCCATACCTAATAGTGGCTTGGTCTAAGGGGAGCAGCTCAATCCACCAGGCTCCCTCAAGAAAGCCCGAAGAACCTCTCCCACCCTTTCTCCCTTCAGGAGATGGGGACCCATGGATCTCTCAACCATAGGACAGGCAAGTGTTTCTTAGGAACAATGTACCTGAAAGTACATGTGTATACCAAGTGAAGCACAGTGGGATACCCAAGGACAGAGGACACAGATCTCTAGTAATTCACATAAAACACCCACAGAGGGGCGCCTGGGTGGTTCAGTTGGTTAAGTGTCTGCCTTCTGCTCAAGTCATGATCCCGAGGTCCTGGGATCGAATCCTGCATTGGGCTCCTTCTCAGTGGGGAGCTTGCTACTCCCTCTGCCTGCTCCCCCTGCTTGTGCTCTTTCTCTCTCTCTCTCTCTGGCAAATAAATAAATAAAATCTTAAAAATAAATAATAAAGTAAAACACCCACGGAGCCAGGCCAGGGATCAGGTGAATACAGGATGCAACAGGCCTCAACTTTTTAGGGTGGCCCTACAAATTACTGTCTAAGCTGGCAAATGAAAGAAGAAGCTACTAGTTAATATTGCTAGGATATAGACATGAACAGGGACTGCCCCGGCCAGCCAGCAAGGTGGCCAACCACCCACATCACTCTTAGGTTTCCAAAATTCCCATGTCCAGACCTATCCTTGGTCCTGAGATCCAGAGCCCTAGTCAATTGCTTCCTAGGCATTTCTGTTTGGATATTCAGCAGGTTACTCAACCACAATGCGTCAAAACTGAAGTCAGCATCCCCCCTCCCACACCCCCGACCACTGGCCTTTCTTCCTTCTGTGTGCCCCACTCACACATTGAAGCCAGACCCCGGGAGGCATCCTGGATTCCTCCCCCACACCATAACCAGAGCCATGGCCTCTACCTCCATCCCCTCACCTGCTCAGGACTCCTTGCCCTTGAAGGACTGGCCTTCCTGTCATTACAGCCATTCATTCATTCATTGCAAATACCGTCAGATGCTGGGGGTTAGGAATACATACAGCAAAGTACAGAGATAAAGCAAAGATGACCAATCCATCTACCTAGGTGAGAGGACTTTGGGTGCTGATTGTACCATTCCTGCAACTTTTCTCTGGGTCTTAAGTTTTTCAAAATAGAAAACTAGGTGTGTGCATGCGCATGTGTGTGTGTGTGTGTGTGTGTGTGTGTGTGTGTGTGTGTACATGAGAATGGGAGTACCTGGGTGGCTCAGTCAGGTAAGCCTCTGACTTCAGCTTGGGTCAGGATCTCAGGGTCCTGGGATTGAACCCCGCGTTGGGCTCCCCACTCAGCAGAGACTCTGCTTGTCCTTCTGTCCCTCCCCCTGCTCCTAATCTCTCGTTCTCTCTCAAATAAATATAGATAGTCTTAAAAAAAAAAAAAAAAAAGAACAGAGGAGTGCCTGGGTGGCTCAGTCAGTTGGGCATCTAACTTTTGATTTCAGGCCAAGTCATGATCTCAGCGTCCTGAGATCAAGCCTCCCAACAGGCTCTGGGCTTGTGGAGTCTGTGTGGGATTCTCTCTTCCTCTCCCTCTGCCCCTCCCCACCCATCCCTCCACCCCCTCACCTGTGTATATGCATGCTTTCTTTCTCTCAAAAAAAAATAAACAAAAACTTGAAAAAAAAAAAAAAAAAGAAGAGGGGTGCCTGGTGACTCAGTTGATTAAGTTTCTGCCTTCAGCTCAGGTTATGATCTCCCAGTCCTGGGATTGAGCTCCCTGCTCAATCAGGCTTCCTACTGAGCGGAATATCTGTTTCTCCCTCTCTCTCAGTCCCTCTCCCTGCTTGTGCTTTTTTCTCATTCATTCTCTCTCTCTCTCAAATAAATCGATAAAATCTTAAAAAAAAAAAAAAATAGACTATGGGCCTGAATAGAAATCCATCCAAAAGCAAGTTTCTTCTGACCTAATTTGAGAGGAACCAGTAACTTCTCAAAGTCAGAACCAGGGTCTGCTATTACAGTTCCACATTTATGACTAAATGTATTGTGTTTGAATTTAAACATAGAGGTGTTTAATTTGGGGGAAACACTAGAAAGAAAAAAAACTCAGATAAGTGGATAAAAGAAAACTAAATCACCCAAAACCTCACCACCCAGAGTGAACAATTTTAATTATCTCAGAATATGTCTTCCTAGTCATTTTTATGTGTAGATATATTTAAAAATACGAAGTGGGTTATACTGCTCACAGTTCTTTTACTCTACAATATATTGTAAACACCTCCTCACATTGATAAAGACACTGGCATTTTAATGCTGCACTGCTTTCCATGGAATAGGTGCCCCATCATTTATGTCCCCCCATGATCCTTCCCCTCCACACACAAACACAAGCCCTAACTCCCAGATCCTGGCACCTTCCAAGACTCGAACCCAAAAAGGGGAATGAAAGTCAATGCAGGCCCTTTGTTTAGGGAGGTGACATGTTGTTATTTGGGCTTCAACGGAAAAAATGAATACTGACAGGTTAGAATTAACTGGGAAAAGCACCTCATCTCAAATGACACGAGCATTTCAATAGGTTCAATCAGCTTAGCAGCTCTGCCTGTGGAGGACAGGGAACCTCAGGCCATGCCTAGGCGCAGGCAAGATTGAAAGGAGCTAAAAATAGATCCAGAACTAAGCATCGAGAATTTTCTGAATTCATAGGCATAAGCATAAAGGCTGCCCCAGAAGGACTTGCTGCTCCAACATTTTCCATCCAAGGCACATCACAGTACCTACAATTCCTAAGGGTTCTGGTTTTTCTAAAACATTCCTGTCAGAAAGTAGGCAGCTGTCCTGGGAGGAGGGCAGAGTGAGTCCCCAGTCAGGAGAGAGCGGACAGCATCGGGCTGTGGATTCAAACAGACGAGGGGCTTGTGTTCTGACTCTGCGCATCACTAGCTGTGTGACCTTGAGTCAAGTCCTCAACCTCTCTGAGCAGCTATGTCCTCTTCTGTAACTAGGAGATAAAAGACCACATCAGAGAGTGCCTGTGAGGGCAAAATGGCCTGGGGCCAGGAACAGCGCTGATGAGGTGAACTGAATGAAGCTAACTCTTAACAACCAAGGACTTGAATTTGTTTCTCAGACCATTCGGGGCGGTTTTAGGAGAGCTGAGTTTTCTCTGGGTTGGTGGTAAGCTTGAGGGAAGTCCCCAAGCATGATACCCAGCAAAGGTGTGCACACCCAGGACCACCCATGAGGTGGGCAGGCTAGAGATGTGCTGGGAGAATCATTGCCATGCCCTCGGCATTTGCACATTTAACATTCAGAGTGTGAAGCATTCTTCAGTTGACTCTGTAGATTCGTGACCTGTAATAATTTCTGTTTTGCTGAGACATTCATTTAAATCACATTAATCGGTGAGAAACGTGTTTTGCAGATTTCCGAGGAGTGGGCCCTCACGAGGATCTGCAGCAGATGTACTGAGAGCCTGGCCTAGAATCCAGGTCTACAGACCACCACCCTGACCCCAGGCCTGATCTCTGCCCATGGTCCCAGTGGGGCTCATCACTCAGGGCCGCCCTGCCCTGCCTGGGACCAGACGCCACCTGGGGCCTTCAGGAAGCGGAGAGGTGAGTAGGAGGGTAACTGATGAGGCTCCAGGCCACACTGGCACCATCTACTGACAGGTTTAATATGGCTTAAATGGGTACCTTGGAGGGAAGCAGTTCACCTCTGGCTTAGTTTCCTAGGGCTATAGTACTACAGACTGAGTGGATGGAAACAGGGAAAGTTAATTGTCTCACAGTTGTGGAAGCCAGAATGAAGTCTGAAATCAATGTGCTGACATGGTCATGCTCTCCTTGAAACCTGGAGGGGAGAGTCCTTCCTTCTGTCTTCTAGCTTCTGGTATTTGCCAGCAATCTGTGGGCTTCCTTGGCCTGTAGCTGCAATCCAGTCTCTGCTTCTATGGTCACCTGGTGTCTTCTGGGTGACTTTGGCCTCATCTTGTAAAGACACGCGTCGTACTGAACAAAGGGCCCACCCTACTCCGGTACCACTTCATCTTAACTAATCACTTCTGCAACAACCCCATTTCCACATAAGATCACATTCAAAGGTACTGGGAGTTAAGACCTCAACATACCATTTTGAGGGGACTACGGTGGGACCCATAAGAGCTTCTAAACCCATTTTGAGATAAACATTCTTCTTCAGTGCCTGAGCTCCAATCTGAGCACCATCAAACACCTTCTCCAGGGGAAGAAGTCACAGGAGAGATCCTAGGTACCTGCCTGCCTGAGCATGTACCAGAGATGGGGCACAGGAGACGGACTCGGAGAGCCAGACGTAGACAGGCGCCTGACCCCCACCTCAGTCTATCATCACAACTCGAGTCTTCATTGTGTGATGCAGTGACAGTCAGGCTGCTGGGGCCCCCAAGTCCTGGGTTCTGCCTCCTGGACTCTTACAGTCCCTATTAAATGAAGTGAGGAAACAGAACAGAGCAAAGCCCCCTTTCCCCTCTCATACTCTCCACTCCCTCATACTCCTGGCTCAGGTCATTACAGTCCAGGCTATGTGGCCGGAGGGATTGCTCAAGGGGGACCGAGCCCCAGCTGGCTGCCTCATCCTGGGACATCCAGCCACCCCTGCTGGGCTGCCAGGGAAGAGGCAGGCAGGGACTTCCTGATCCAATTTCTCAGGTACAGTCCAAAGGGAAAAGTGATGACAAAGCCTATTCTATATTTTTAATACATTTTAAAGTCCTTAACAAAACAAACCCTAGGGCCTGAAAAAATTGGTTCCCCGATGCTGGCCAAGGTACAAACTGGGTGGAAAGTACGGGGAGTTGGAAGAGAGGACGGGTAAGCGACCAGGGTGACCCAACGGCCTGTCCCCTCCCAGGCAGCTTCTTAATGAGGTGTTAGAGTCTGTGGCTTCCAGAGCCTGGGCATATAGGGAGGCGGGGGGGTGGGGGGTGAAGGAGGGGAGGTTTCCCTGCCCAGAACCAGCACCGGGACAAAGGCTGCCAATAATTCCTCTTTGCCCCTCCTGAGATGGAGCGGGAAGAGCATCTGGGTTTGGCCCTAACCCCTCGCCTGCTCGGGAAGAGGTCAGCCTTGACCTCACCCCCAGAGAAGAGGGTTATCTCGGAGGCCAGAGGGCAGCCACCGGCAGGGCCTGTGTGTTTGCCAAGGCCTCTTGTTCACCATCCACTCTGTAATGATGGACGGGTAAGGCATCTGGTAGGAAACGGGCTGCTCTGTCCTAGCAGGGACGACCTGCCTCGGTTTTTCCCTTCAGTCATCTCCCCAATTCAGCAGTGTCTTCTCCAACAGCCAGGAGGCAAGTTTTCCTCCTCTGTGGGCACCCTCCACCCCCATTACTGACCCGGGGGTGATCAGGCCTGTCTGGCTTTGTGTCTCCCTCCTCGGCCCCTGTGGACTAAGCAGAGGGGCCTGAGATTGAGTCTCCGGCTCAGAGAAAAGGCATGGCTGCAGATGTGAACACCAGAGCTTAGGGACAGGATTCAGAGACCAAGAGGAGGGTTTGGCCTTGAACAGAAAGAGGGGCGGTTTCTCTGTTGTGACAGGAATGAGAAGTGGGTGAGCACTGGTGGCAGGGGGGTGGGTCAGTGAAGCGTTCCCTCTGATGGGGTGTGTTCTCCTCAAAGCCTGTGGCCTCAGCAAAGGGGGCAGGGGGATGTAGCTACGAGGGGAGGGGAGTAGGCCCAACACTGCAAAGATGGGCAGGAAAGGGATTCCCTGGGATAGGAAGGGATACAAGGATTCCCTGAAGGTATTGAGGGCACATCTGAGATTTGGGGATTTAAAGAGGCAGCAGAGCCCGGATGCATGACAGACCTCTGTAGTATGTGGGGGGGGGGGTAGGCTTACAGTTAGGGTGACAAGGAAATTGAGGGTATTTGCAACAAAGGCATGACAAGATGGATTGTCAACTCTAAGCCAGGTAAGGCGAGGGTGGGGGCATGGCAGGTTAAGACGTGACCCTGTGCCCCAGGCCTACTGGCAGGATTCCTGGGAGGAAGATGGAGGACAATCTGCCCCATCCTGATGCAATAAGCAGTTCCTCCACCAGAGAAAGCACCAGCAAACCCCCTCTCCCCGGATGGCGAGCGGACTGGTGAACGCAGGAAACCACGTGCCATGACCAAATGGAAGGTTTTTACAAGTCATCTGTAGCTAATAATAAAAAATTGAAGCTTGGGAATGATTTTCTCTTTCTTGAGCCTACTGAGGTTTGTCTCTTCGGGTCCCCCTTCTCTCACTTCCATCCAGCTCAGCTTCTGTGGACTGGCAGAGACATGACTAGGGTCATAGCACTCTAGATAGAGGCCGAAACCTGCAGTGGAGCCTTTTATGCAGAGCCCACAGTGACCGCATCCCAAGTAGCTCTGGGGGCTGATGCATGTGGATGGCGATGCTTTGGGGGTCTCCGTGCCTGGAAGCAGGCTCATGTTTCTACTCTGGCTGCAGAGGCTTATGGCTCATGGAGTTGGGGCCATCCAAATTCACATTTAGAGGTTGTCACAGGGACCCTTGGCTGTCTACTATCATCTCTTTTCCTCTTCCAAAGTAGGAGTTACAGCCTGGTACGGTTGCCCAGCCATACAGCACTTCCCAGCATCCCTGCGGTCGTGTGTAGCTGTGTGACTAAGTTTAAGTAACTTAGTGGGGTGCTAGAGGTAATGTGTGCCACTCACAGCCTGGTGTCCTAAGGCACACTGTGCGGGCTCTATACCTTTTTTTTTTTTTTTAAGATTTTTCATTTATTCATTTAAGAGAAAGAGAGAGCACAAGTGAGAGCATGAGCAGGGGGGAGGGTCAAAGGGAGAGGGAGAAGCAGGCTTCCTACTAAGCAGGGAGCCTAATTCGAGGCTCAATCCCAGGACCCCGGGATCATGACCCCAGGATCATGACCCCAGCCGAAGGCAGACACTTCACTGAGACTGAGCCACTCAGGTGTCCCTACTTTCTTTTTCTCTATTTCCACAAATGGGATCACAGAGGGACCTAAAATCTGGCTTCAGCCAAGGGCAAACCCAAAGGGGTGGTGAAGAAACAAGTTAGAAAGAACCTGGTCCCTCACTGGCTAAGGGCCCCAAAGCTACCTGCCAAGCGGGGATGCACACCTGGAGATGGCGTCTTAGGCAGGCTTACTTGGAACAGACTCTGTCCCGGAGGGTTATTAGGGTACACTCTTGGGACAGCACCCGTAAGCTGAGCTGCTGTGAAGTCAGACAAGAGGCTTCAGCTGATCCAGTGGGGAGCTCTGGAGTTAGGTTGGTCCTTCAGAGTCATCCTAGACTGAGACAAGGGGGTGGGATTGTTGAACTCTGTATCTATCCGTCCTTCTTGGATGCACGATGTCCCCACAAAAGGGCATCACTTGGATGAGGCAGATCCCTTTGGCAAGGGCAATTCACAGAGACTGGCTCAGCTGTGAGCCCTCAACACAACCCTCCCCAGCATCTGGGCAAATGGTGCCTCAATCCTGAAAGGGGACCCTGGGCAGTGCCCCACAGCACTGGCTGCAGACTGTCCTAGGGAGAAACTTCTGTGCTCTCTAAGTCACTGTTGGGTTGCTGGGTCTCTTTATCACAGCTGCCTCTCCTCAGCCCTATCTAATAAACCCTCTGCTGGTTTATGGGTGTATATTCTGCCCTCAACCAGAAAGAGAGTGTCTCAGACGTGCCCTAGGTCAGTGGTTTGCAGAATGTGGTCCCCGGACCAGCAGCATCAGCATCACCGGGGAGACTGTTTTCACTGCAAATCTTACACCTCATCCCAGACCTACTAAACCAGAAACTCTGCAGGTGGGGCCCAGCGATGTGTGTTCCCACAAGCCTCCCGATCACACTGAGGATTGAGAACCATTGCACTGTATTTTCTTTCTTCTAGACTCGCAGCACCAACCACTGCAGAGCACACTGGCATGGAGGCAGATTTACAACAGCCTCTCCTTGAAGTCCTGGGGCTATGCTTTATGACGCTCATAGCCTGGGTGCCTGGGTGGCTCAGTCAGTTAAGTGTCTGACTCATGACTTCTGCTCAGACCCTGATCTCATAGGTCTTGAAATCGAGCC
>PISX010018017.1:0-41795 GCA_004024625.1 Mellivora capensis | reverse complement strand
CATGGGGAGATGGAGAGGAGAAGGGAGTTGAGGGAAATTGGGGGGGAGATGAACCATGAGAGACTATGGACTCTGAAAAATAACCTGAGCGTTTTGAAGGGGCGGGGGGTGGGAGGTTGGGGGAGCCTGGTGGTGGGTATTGTGGAGGGCACGCATTGCATGGAGCACTGGGTGTGGTGTAAAACTATGAATTCTGTTATGCTGAAAAGAAATTAAATAAATAAATAAATAAATAAATAAATAAATAAAATCTTAAAAAAATATTAGAAAAAGTAAGGTGTGGCTAGAAATCACTTAACAGTACTGAAATTTTTTAAAAATTGTGTTTAAATGCATTTTATTCTATGACTTCTTCAAAGCTATATTGAGAGAAATACTGGGGACTTTTGCTCTTGACTTCAGTTATAAAGGAAAAAGTAAGAGAAAAAGGAAAAAGAAAGGGAGAAGGGGATTGACCCATGGTGTCTTTATTTCTTCCATAAGTGGAAAAATGCTAGAATGAATGATTTTTGGATACAGGCCAAGGATCTTTTGAAACTCTTTATGTAATATTGGAATAAATAAATCCTTGACATGCACAGTAGGGTATACCTTAAGTTGTTTGTGGATCCCTTATACCACTGTTCAATTTAAAATTTCAAATAAAATGTGAGATCATTATTAAAGAATTAATGGTTGCTTAGGCTCGGGGAATAGGTAAGTGAATACCAAGCTCTATGTATACATTGTTTAGTGATACTAATCACAAATTAGTGATACTAATCACAAATTACATCTTGGACTTTCAGGATAGTTCCCTAATTAGTAGTTACCATGCTGGGGTCAATGCAGATATAGAACATTTCCCTCACCACAGAAATCTCTCTATTGGGTGATTACAAATTAGGTGTCTTTGTACTTTTAATATTTCTGTATTCTTGCTGCAGCATTTATCCATAGACTGTTAAGAATTGTTTTATATTTTAACAATTTACATGAATATTATATTGTAATTTCTTCTTGCAACAGACTTTTAATTAGCCATTATTTTTGAGATTTATCCATGTTGGCAGATGTAGACTATTTTCATCATTGTACAGTATTTTATTATAGAAATAAACTGGACTTATTTTTTTGAGAGATAAATAAAAGAAATTTTGTTAGGGATTGCACTGCATGTGTTAAATACTTTTGGTGGTATGGAAATTTTAACAATATTAATTTTTCCAATCCACAAACATGGAATACCTTCCTATTCATTTGTGTCTTTTATTTCTTTCATCAATGTCTTGTTTTCAATATGCAGGTCTTTTACCACCTCCATTGAATTTATTTTTAGGTTCATTCTTGTTTATGCAATTATAAATGCGATTGTTTTATTAATTTCTCTTTTGATAGCTCATTATTAATGTTTGCATATTTATTTTAAACCCTAAAACTTCATTAAATTCAATTACTTATTGAAACAGTTCTTTTAATTTTTTATGGAATCTTTAGAGTCTTTAGAAACACATTTTTACACAAAAATCTACTGGATACAGCAAAAGCAGTTCTAGAGTGAAGTTCATAGTGATATAGGTCTAACTTTAGATACAAGAAAAATGTGCAATGAGTTATCTAGCCCTAGGCCAAAGGGAACTAGAAAAAAGAACAAACAAGACCTAAAGTTAGTAGAAGGAAGAAAACAATAAAGTTAGGTTGGGTTAAATAGGTGATGGAATTTAGGAGTGCACTTGTGATGAGCACTAGATGATATATGCAATTTTTAAACCACTATATTGTATATGTGAAACTAATATAACATTGCATGTTAACTCACTGGAATTAAAATAAAAACTTTAAAAATTAAATAAGAGTATAGCTAAAAAATTTATAAGTGTTATATTCTCTTGTTGGATTAATACCTTTATCATTCTATGATATCCATCTTTGTCTTTACAGTCTTTTGTTTACTTTGTCCTATGTAATTATTGATACTCCAGCTTTCTTTTGATTTCCATTTGCATAAAGTTTTCTTTCATCCCTTATCTTTTCAGTCTGTGTGCCTTATACCTGAAGTGAGTCTCTTGCAGACAACATATAAATGGAATTTGTTTTTTATTGTTTGTTTTTTTTAAAGACTTTACTTATTTATTTGTTTATTTTATTTATTTATTTATTTATTTATTTATTTATTAAGAGGCCATGTGAGTGGGAAGGAACAGAGGGAGAGAGACAGGCAGACTCTGTGCTAAGTGTGGAACCCAACACCAGGCTCCATTCCATGACTCAGATCATAACTTGAGTCATATGCTTAACTGACTGAATCAAGAGTCAGATCTTACCTCACTGAACCACTCAGGCCTGTTTTCTTTTTTAATCAATCCAGCAATTCTGTGTCATTTGATGGATGGATTTAATCCATTTACATTAAGAGTTATTAGTGAGAGGCATGTACTTATTACCAGTCTGTTACTTGTTTTCTGGGTTTTTTCTCATTTATGTCTATTTCTTTTTTCCTCTCTTCCTCTCTTCCCTTGTGATGTGATGACATTGTTTAGTTTTATTTTTATATTCCTTTCTCATTATCTTTTGTGTAACTACTATAGGTTTTGCTTTGAGTTTACCAAGAGGCTAATGTATAACATCATATATATATATGAGTAGATATTAAGTTGACAGCAACTAAAATTTAAGTACATTTAACATGCCACATTTTTACTCTTTCCCTTGTGTTTTAGGTTTCTGTTATCACATTTTACTTTTGTGTGTGTGTATTCTTTAACTAATTACTATAGTTATACTTATCTTTATTACTTTTGTCTTTTTACTTTCATAAGGCTTTATAAGTGATTAATCCACTATCCTTAATATATGTTTTTCCTGTATCAGTAAGATTTATATTTTTATAGATTTTCTTCTTACAATTTAGTGCTGTTTCTTTTCAGCTTAAAGAAGTCCCTTTAACATTTATTTTAAGTCTTGATTAATGGTGATGAGCACCTTTAGCTTTTGCTTGTCTGGGAAATTCTCTCTCTTTCAATTATGAATGATAGCTTCACTAGATGGAGTAATCTGTGATGGATTTTTTTTTTTCTTTCAACATTTTGAATTTATCATGTCCCTCTTTTCTGGTCCATTTCTGCTGAAAAATCTGAAATTCTTATGAGGGTTCCCTTGTGTATAACAAATTGTTTTCTTCTTTCTACATTTGAGATTTACTCTTCAATATTTGAGATTTTAATTATAATGTGACATCAGGTGGATGAGCTTGGATTTATGTCACTTGGAAATCTCTGGAATTCCTGGATCTGGACTTTTTTTTTCCTTTCCCAGGATAGAGAACTTTTCAGTCATTATTTCTTCAAATTAAATTTTTTCCCTTTCTTTCTCTCTTCTTTTGTGACTGCTATAATGCAAATATTGATCTACTTGATGTTGGCCCATAGGTCCCTTAAGGTATCTTCACTTTTTTACATTCTTTTCTTGCAGCTTCTCTGTTTGGGTGAGTTCCACGGTCCTGTCTTCTAGCTCACTGATCTTTTATTTTGTTTTATCTAGTCTGCTGTTGAACTCCAGTGTATATTTCAGTTCAGTTATTGTAGTCTCTAGTTCTGTGACTTCTGTTTGGTACTTCTTAATATTTTCTATCTCTTTGTTAAAGTTTTTACTGCACTTACCCATTTTCTCCTATTTTGGTGGGCATTTTTTGTGACCATTAATTTGAACTCTTTCTAAGGTAAATTACTTATCTCTGTTTCATTATGGTTTTTTCCTTAGGTTTTTTTTTTCATGCTTTTTCACCTGGAACACATTCCTCTGTTTCTTTATTTTTGTCTCTGTATTTTTTTTCTGTATATTAGTTGAAACATCTACCTCTCCAACCTTGTGTGCAAGTTATGAAGCTTGTCACTTAACACCGTTCTAACTCTTGGTTGTCTATAACACCTTTTTGTTTGTATAAGAAGCCTGATTTATTCTTCATAGGTTCCAGGTATTGAGGGTAGGCCAAGACCTCTCAGTGATCAAGTGATCGCAGTCAGCTCCTAGTTTGAGGATGACTGAGAGCCATCATGCTGCAGTTTATAAAGTATGCAAATATTTAATATCCTCTGGGTGAACTGTAGCCATAGACCCTACTGCTCTTTAGACCAGGTAATCTATAGCTATCTCCTAGGCAAGAGTTACACAATTTGAGGTGGCATTTGAATGTATATGCTCCTTTCTGGAAGATACTGGTGAGCTGTATTGAGGCCTACATAGAACCCCAAATTTTTCCACAGTCCAAATTCCTGGAGAGCACCTAAAATAGTCTCTATATGTGTGGTGAACCTAAAGCCTACTCCTCAGACTGAAGCTACAGGGCAAATAAATGGGTCTTTTTCAGAGGAAGACTATAAATATGTTTTTGTTTGCTTTCTTTGTCATTACATGGGAGTGGTAGACTGGTAAGAATTATCTCTGCAATTGTCACATTCCCAAGGGGCTCTGGTATGCAAGCCATCCGGGCTACCAGAGCTAAGTGATAAAACAGAGTCAGCTCTGTGATCTGCATTTTCCTGCTGGCTCTAGTAAGTTAATTGTAGAGTTCAAGGGCAAGTCATGCCTACTGGTTTTATCAAGGCCTCAGGAGAGTTCATGTATATATACCAGTTTGGGGAGGGCAGGAGTAGAACATAGGAACCATGTGCACCTTCCTTTTTTGGAAGGGCACCTAGAGAGTACACAAACTGTGAGGGTCTGCTGACATTGACAGGGCAGCTGGAAAGCACAGGGGTAGATCATGCCCACCAGCTTTAGCAGGGCAGAGGGAGAGTGCAAGAACTGTGATAATTTGATTTTTATCTTTCATTTTATTAATATCTATCACATCTATTAATTGGTGTATGTTGAGCCATCCTCTCATCCCATGTATGAATCCCATTTGATCAACATGTATGATACTTGTAATGTGCTGTAGTATTCAGTTTCCTGGTATTTTGTTGGCAATTATTGCATCTATATCATTAGGTATATTATCAGATTTATCAGGTATATTATACAGGTTTTTTCCCTGTATTGTCTTTTTAAAAAGATTTTATGTATTCATTTGAGAGAGAGAGAGAGAGTGAGTGAGAGAGAGAGCACACAAGCAGGGGCTCAGGGAGAGGGAGAGCCCTCTACTGACCAGGGAGCCCAACATGAGGCTCAATCCCAGGACGCTGGGATCATTACCTGAGCTGAAGGCAGACACTTAACCAACTAACCCACCCCTCCTTGTATTTTCTTATCTGGCTTTGGTATCAGGATAGTACTGGCCTCAAAAAATAAGTTTAGAGGTGTTCTCTCCTCTTCATTATTTTGAAAGCATTTAAGAAGAATTAACATTACCTTCTTTGTAATAGATCACTTAACCATATAATCATGGATTTATTTCTGGGCTCTTTATGTTGTTCTATTAATCTATGTGTCTATGTTTGGTCCTGTGCCATGCTTTTTTTAAAATTTAATTTTATTTTTTCAGTGTTCCAAGATTCATTATTTATGCACCATAATCAGTGCTCCATGCAATCTGTGCCCTCCTTAATACCCAGTACCAGGCTCTCCCAACCCTACACCTCCCTCCCCTCCAAAACCATCAGTTTGTTTCTCAGAGTCCACAGTCTCTCATGGTTCATCTCCCTGTCCGATTTCCCCCAACTCACTTCTCCTCTCCTTCACCCAATGTCCTCCATGTTACTCCTTATGCTCCACAAGTAAATGAAACCATATGATGATTGACTCCCTCTGCTTGACTTACTTCACTCAGCATACTCTCCTCCAATCCCGTTCATGTTGATACAAAAGTTGGGTATTCGTCCTTTCTTTATAAAAAAATAATTTTAATTCCAGTATTTAATTTAATTCCAGTATAATTGCAGACAGTGTCACATTAGTTTCAGGAGTACAATATATTGATTCAGCAATTCTATACATTACTCAGTGCTCATCATGACAAGTGTACTCTTAATCTTCTTCACCTATTTCACCCATCCTCCCAACCCACTTTCACTTAGTAGCCATTAGTTTGTTCTAAATAATTACTAGTCTGTTTTTTGGTTTGTCTCTTACTTTGTTCATTTGTTTTGTTTTTAAATTCTGCATATGAGTGAAATCATATGATATTTGTCTTTCTCTGATTGACTTATTTCACTTAGCATTTTAGTCTCTCTTTCTATCATGTTGTTGCAAAAGGCAAGATTTCATTTTTTATATGGCTCAGTAATATTACATTATATATATTATATATATAATGCTAACACACACACACACACACACACACACATATATATATCTCACATTTTCCTTCTCCATTCATCTATCAATGTACACTTGAGATGCTAACATAATTTGGCTACAGTAATGTTGTAATAAACATAAGGGTGCATATAACCTTTTGAATGTGTGTGTGTGTGTGTTTTTGTTTTTGTTTTTAATATTTATTTAAATATTATTAAATAATATTATTTAATAAATACCCAGTAGTGTGATTACTGGATCATAGGGTACATCTATTTTTTAAAGATTATTTATTTATTTATTTATTTGACAGACAGAGGTCACAAGTAGGCAGAGAGGCAGGCAGAGAGAGAGGAGAAAGCAGGCTCCCTGCTGAGCAGAGAGCCCGATGCGGGCCTTGATTCCAGGACCCTGGGATCATGACCTGAGCCGAAGGCAGAGGTTTTAACCCACTGAGCCACCCAGGTGTCCGGGTACATCTATTTTTAACTTTTGGGGGAAATTCTACAGTTTTCCACAGTGGCTGCACCAGTTTGCCTTCCCACCAACAGAGCAAGGGGATCATTTTTCTCCAAATCCTCAACGACACTTGTTGTTTCTTCTGGTTTTGATTTTAAGCATTCTGATGATTGCAAGATATATCTATTACGGTTTTGATTTTGATATGTATTTCCCTGATGCTGAGTAATGTTGAACATTTTTTCATGTATCTGTTGGCCTTCTGAATGTCTTCTTTGGAGAAATGACTGCTTATGTCTTCTGCTCATTTTTAAATTGGATTACCTGTTTTTTAGGTATCAAGTTTTATAAGTTCTTTATATATTTTGGATACTAACCTATTATTTAATGTGTCATTTACAAATATCTTCTTCCATTTGGTAGGTTGTCTTTTAGCTTTATTGATTGCTTCCTTTGTTATGCAGAAACAATTTATTTTCCTGTAGTACCAATAGTTTATTTTTGCTTTGGTTTCCTTCACCTCAGGAGACATATCTAAAAAACTGTTACTATAACCAATCTCAGAGAAAGTACTGTGTGCCCTTTCTTCTAGGATTTTTTGTGGTTTCCGCTCTCACACTTAGGTCTTTAATCCATTGAATTTGTTTATGTGTTTAGTATAAGAAAGTGGTCCAGTTTCATTCTTTTGCATGAAGATGTCCAGTTTTTCTGACACCATTTGTTGAAGAAACCATCTTTTTTCCATTGAGTATTTTTTCCTTCCTTAGTCAAAGATTAATTTAACATGTAATTTTAGGTTTATTTCTGGGTTTTTCTATTATGTTCCATTTTATCTATGTGTCTTTTTTTTGTGTCAGTACCATATGGTTTTGATTACTACAATTTTGTAGCATAACTTGAAATCTGGAATTGTGATGCCTCCTGTTTTGCTTTTATTTTTCAGGATTGCTTTGACTATTGTGATTCCATGAAACTTTAGGATTGTTTATTCTAGTCTTGTTAAAAATGTTGGTATTTTGAAGAAATTGCATTAAATGTGTAGATTGCTTTGGGTGGTATGTGCATTTAAAAAATATTTGTTCTTCCATTCCATGAGCATTGAATTATCTTTCCATTTGCTTCTTTCCCCAGTGTTTTATACTTTTCAGAGTATAAGATTTTCACCTCATTGCTTAAACTTATTCCTAGGTATTTTATTTTTTTGGTGCATTTTTGAAAGGGATTATTTTCTTAATTTTTGTCTGCTCCTTCATTACTACTGTAAAGAAATGCAATCAATTTTCCCTTTTTAGGATGATATGAGCTGTGGGTTTTCTTTTTTTTTTAAAGATTTTATTCATTTATTTGACAGATAGAGATCACAAGTAGGCAGAGAGGCAGGCAGAGAGAGAGAGGAGGAAGCAGGCTCCCCGCTGAACAGAGAGCCAGATGCGGGGCTCAATCCCAGGACCCTGGGATCCTGACCTGAGCCAAAGGCAGAGGCTTTAACCCACTGAGCCACCCAGGTGCCCGAGCTGTGGGTTTTCATATATGGTCTTATTTTGTCGAAATACATTCCCTATAGAACTACTTTATTGAAAGATTTTTATCATGAATGAATATTGACCTTTGATTTTTCTGCTTCTATTAAAATAATCATATGTTTCCAATCCTTTCTTTTACTAATTCTATTGATTTACAAATATTGAACCACCCTTGCAATGCAGGAATAGATCCCACATGATCGTGGTGAATGATTTTTTTTTTTAAATGTACTGTTGTGTTAAATTTGGTAGTATTTCATTTGGAATTTCTGCATACATGTTCATCAGAGATATTGGCTTGTAGTTCTCTTTTTTAGTGGAATCTTTATCTGGTTTTGGTATCAGGGTAATGCTGGCCTCATAAAACGAATTTGGGAATTTTCCTTCCATTTTCTTCTTTTTCTTTCCTTTTTTTGGAATAGGTTGAGAATATGTATTAAGTCTTCTTTAAATGTTTGGTAGAATTCATGTGTGAAGCATTTTGGCCCTGGACTTCTGTTTCAAGGAAGTTTTTTCAATTACTGACTTAATTTCCCTGCTAGTTATTGGTCTGTTCAAGTTTTCTATTTCTTCTTATTTCATTTTTGTAATTTATCTTTGTAGCAAGTTATCCATTTCTTCCAGGCTGTCCAATTTGTTGGCATATAGTTTGTCCTAATATTCTCTTATAATTGTTTGTACTTCTATGATGCTGGTTGTTATTTCTCCCCTTTCATTTGTGACCTTATTTATTTGGGTCCTTTCTCTTTTCTTTTTGATGCGTCTGGTGAGAGCTTTACCAATTTTACTAATTTTCAAAGATCGAGCTCCTGGTTTCATTGATATTTTCTGGGTTTTTGTTTGTTTTTTTCTATACAGTTTCCTTCTGTTTAATCTTCCATATTTCCTTCCTTCTGCTGGCATTAGGCTTTGTTTGTTCTTATTTTTCTAGCTCTTTAAGTGTAAGGTTAGGTTGTTTAGTTGAGAATATTCATGTTTGTTAAAGTAGGTCGTATTGCTAGGACCACATTTGCTGCATCCCAATGGTTTTGAGCCATATATGAAAAAGCCCACAGGTAATATCATCCTGAATAGAGAAAAAGTGAGAGCATTCCTCAGTAATCAGGAACAAGTTAGGGATTCCAATCTTGTCACTGTTATTTAACATTGAACTGGAAGTTGTAACCCCAGCAATTACACAACAAAAAGAAATAAAAATCATCAAAATCAACAAGAAAGAAGTAAAACTTCCACTATATGAAAATATACACGGAGATCAATGGAACAGAATAGAAAAACCAGAAATGAAAGCACAACTGTATACTCAACTAATCTTCAACAAAGCAGGAAAGAACAACTGAATGGATAAAGACAGTCTCTTAAATGATTAGTGTTAGGAAAACTGGACAGCAGCATGCAAAAGAATGAAACTTGACCACTTTTTAAAAAAATTTATTTATTTGACAAAGAGAGAGCAGAGAAAGCACAAGCAGGGGGAGCAACAGGCAGAGGAAGAGCCCAATGCAAGGCTCAATCCCAGGACCCTGGGATTATGACCTGAGCCAAAGGCAGACACTTAATTGACTGAGCCACCCAGGTGCCTCATGTTGATTTTTTTTAATGTATTGTTGGATTCAGTTTATTCATGTTTTGTTGAGGATTCTTTTCATCTATTCTTATCAGAGATATTGGTCTGTATTTCTCTTTCATTGTGTATTTAGCTGATTTTGGTATCAGAGTAATGATGGTCTTATAGAATATATATTTGGAAGCTTTCCTTCCCCTTCTACTTTTTTGGATGAGTTTGAGAAGAATAAATATTAACTCTTTAAATGTTTGGTAGAATTAACCTGTGGAGACATCTGGTCCTGGAGTTTATTTGTTGGGAATTTTTGATTACTGATTCAAGTTCATTCTTGGTAATTAATTTGTTCAAATTTTCTGTTTATTCCTGATTCAGTTTGGGGAGTTTATTTGATTCTAGGAAGTTATCTCTTTCTTCCAGTTTATCCAATTTGTCGGAATATAATTTTTCATAATATTCTCCTATATTCCTTTTATTTCTGTGGTGTCAGTTTTACAATTCTCCTTCACTTCTGATTTTTTTTGAGTCTCCTCTCCCCATAGTCTGCTCAAGGTTTGTCAATTTTGTTGATCATTGCAAAGAACATACTTCTGGTTTCAGTGATCTCTTCTATTGTGTTTTTTTTAATTAGTATATCATTTATTGCTGGTCTTTTTTTTATTATTTCCTTCCCTCTTTTTTTTTGGTTGTTGTTATTCCTCTTTTTCTAGGTCCTTTAAGTGTAAGGTTAGGTTGTTTATGAGATTTTTCTCGTATCTTCAGGTAGGCCTATATTGCTATAATCTCTCTCATTTTTTTGTCTTCTCCAAATTTTTATTTAAATTCCAGTTAGCTAACATAAAGTGTAATATTAATACCAGTTGTAGAATTTAATGATTCAACAGGTACACACAACACCCAGTACTCACCATAAGTGCCCCCTGGTATACCCATCACCAATTTAACTTATCCCCGTCCACTTCCTTTCCAGTAACCATCATTTTATTCTCTATATTTAAGAATTTGTTTCTAGGCTGCCAGGGTGGCTCAGTCTGTTAAGCGGCTGCCTTCGGCTCAGGTCATGATCCTAGGGTCCTGGCATTGAGCCCTGCATTGGGCTCCCTGCTCCGCAGAGAGCCTGTTTCTCCCTCTCCCTCTGCCTGCTGCTTTGCCTATTTGTGCTCTCTCTCTATCTCTCTAATAAATAAATAAAATGTTTTTTTAAAAAGAGTCTGTTTCTTAGTTGGCTGCTCTTTCCCCACCCCCATGGTCATTTGTTTTGTCTCTTAAATTCCATGTATGAGTGAAATCATATGGTATTTGTCTTTCTCTGACTGACTTATTTCACTTACCATAATACCCTCTAGCTCCATCCATGTCATTGCAAATGACAAGTCTTCATTCTTTTTATGGCTGAGTAACAGTCCATTGCATACATATCATTTCTTCTTTATCCATTCATCAGTCCATGGACACTGGGCTCTTTCTATAATCTTATTATTATTGATAAAGCTGCTATAGACATCAGGGTGCATGCAATCCCTTTGAATCAGTATTTTTGTACCCTTTGGATAAATACTTAGCAGTGCAATTTCTGGGTCATAAGGTAGTTCTAATTTCAACTCCATACTGTTTTCCATAGTGACTGCACCAGTTTGCATTCCCATCAATAGTGTGAGAGGATTCCCCTTTCTCTGCATCCTCACCAACAACTGTTGTTTCTTGCGTCATTCATTTTAGCCATTCTGCCTAGTGTGAGGTGATGTCTCATTATAGTTTCGATTTGTATTTCCTTGATGATGAGTGATGTTGAACATCTTTTCAAGTGTCTGTTGGCCATCTGTGTGTCTTCTATGGAAAAATATCTATTCTATTCAATTTTTTTGAAATTTTTAAAAAAATTTTTAACTGAGTTATTTTTTGTCAAGGGTTCACTTTTAAAAGTTCTTTATAGATTTTTGACACTAAGCCTTTATCAGATATATCATTTGCAAATATATTCTCCCATTCTGAAGATTGCTTTTCAGTTTTGTTGATTTTTTTCTTCAGTATGCAGATTTCATTGTGTTGGAATCCCAATAGTTCATTTTTGTTTTTGTTTCTGTGCCTCCAGAGATGTATCTAATAAGAAGTTGCTACAGCTAATGTCAAAGAGATTGCTGCTCGTGTTCTCCTGTAGAAATTTGATGGTTTCATGTCTCACATTTAGGTCTTTCATCCATTTTGAATTTATTTTTGTGTATGATATAAGAAAGTCATCCAGTTTCATTCTGCTGCATGTGGCTGTCCAGTTTACTGAATACCATTTGTTAAAGAGACTGTGTTTTTTTCCATTGGATATTCTTTCCTGCTTTGTTGAAGATTAGTTGAACACGTAATTGTGTGGGTTTATTTCTGGGTTTCCTATTCTGTTCCATTCATCTGTGTGTCTTTCTTTGTGCCAATACCCTACTATCTTGATCATTGCAGCTTTGTAATATAACTTGAAGTCCAGAACTGTGATGTCTTCAGCTTCGCTTTTCTTTTTCAGGATTAATTTTGCTATTCTGAGTCTTTTGTGGTTCCATGTAAATTTTAGGGTGCTTTGTTATAGTTCTGTGGGAAAATACTGGTGGTATTTTGATAAGTATTGCATTAAATGTGAAGATTTCCTTATGTAATAGAACCATTTGCACAATCTTTGGACTCCCAGTACTATGCTAAATAATAGTGATGAGAGTGGACTTCCCTTTTCCTTCTATCCCTACTTTGTTGAGGATTTTCTAATCATGAATGGATGTTGTACTTTATCAAATGATTTTTCTGTATCTATTGAATGGATCATATGGTTCATATCCTCTCTTTTTATAAATATGGTGTATCATGTTGATTGATTTGTGAATATTGAACCACACTTGCAATCCAGGAACTAATCCAACTTGATCATGGTAAATGATTATTTAAAGTATTTTGGGGTTTGATTTTTTTGTACCATGTTGAGAATTTTTGCATCCATATCTAGCAACAATATGGGACTATAGTTCTCCTTTTTATTGGAGTCTTTGATTTTGAAATCAGGGTAATGCTGGCCTCATGGAATGAATTTGGAAGTTTTCCTTCCATTTCTTTTTTTTTTAAATTTGAGAGGAATAAGTATTAAGTCTTCGTTAAATGTTTGGTAGAATCCATGTGTGAAGCATTCTGGTTCAGACATTTGTTGGGAGATTTTTGATTGCTGATTCAATTTCTTTGGTTGTTATCAGTCTGTTCAAATTTTCTATTTCTTCCTGTTTCAATCTGCTAGTTTATAAATTTTTAGGAATTTATCATTTTTTCTAGGTTCTCCTGTTTTCATCATATTCTCTTATAATTGCATGTATTTCTGTGGTGTTCGTTGCTATTTCTCTTCTCTGTGATTTTATGTATATTGGTCCTTTCTCTTTTTTTGTAGATAAGTCTGGATAAGGGGTTATAATTTTTTTTCAAAGATCCAGCTCCTGCTTTCACTGATTTTTCTATTTTAAAAATTTTTATATCCTTTATTTCTACTCTCATTTTTATCATTTCCCTCTATGTACTGGCTTCAGTCCTTGTTTGTTGTTCTTTTCCTAGTGCTTTTAGGTGTTTTTTTAAAAAGATTTTATTTATTTATTTGACACACAGAGAGAGTGCACAAGTAGGCAGAGCAGCAGGCAGAAGAGAGGGAGAAGCAGGCTCTCTGTTGAGCAAGGAGCCCAATGTGGGGCTCAATCCCAGGACTCTGGGATCATGACCTGAGCTGAAGGCAGACACTTAACTGACTGAGCCACCCAGGTGTCCCAGGTGTTGTTATTTTTTTTATATGAGATTTTTCTTGCTTGTTGAATTAGGCTTGTATTTCTGTATACTTCCCTCTTATCACAGCTTTTGCCAAATGCCAAATGTCTTGGATCATTGTGGTTTCATTTTCATTTGTTTTATGAATTTTTTATTTCTTCTTTGATTTCCTGGTTGACCCACTCATTCTTTAGTAACATGTTTAACCTCAATGATTTGAGGGGTTTCCAAATTTTTTTGTGGTGTACTTCAAGTTTCATTGTGTTCTGGTGAGTAAATATGCATGGTATTATCTCACTCTTCTGTGCTTTTTGAGGCCTGATTTGTGACCTAGTATGTGATCTATTGGAGAATGTCCCATGTGCACTTGAAAAGAATGTGTATTCTGCTGCTTTGGGGTGAAATGTTCTGAATATGTCTGTTAAGCTCATCTGGACCAGAGTGTCATTCCACTTTTTCCGTGTTGATTTTCAGCTTAGATAATGTGTCCATTTATGAAAGCTTAGATAATGTGTCCAGTGATGTGTTCAAGTCCTCAACTATTACTGTATTCTTGTCAATGAGTTCGCTTATGTTTCTTATTGTTTTATATATTTGGTTGTTCCCATGTTGGGGGAATAAATATATGCAGTTGTTAGATATTCTTGTTGGATATTCCCTTTTATGATGATATAGATATCTTCCTTAGCTCTTGTTGTGCAGTCTTTGTTTTTAAATCTAGTTTGTTTTGGGATACCTGGCTTGGTCTGTCCATAGAGCATGCAACTCTTGATCTCAAGGTCGTGAGTTCAAATCCCATGTTGTGTGTGGAGCCTACTTAAGAAACAAAACTGGGTTTCTTTTTACTTCCATTTGCATTTGATAAGTGTTTCTCCATCCCCTGCGTTTCTATCTGCAGGTGTCCTTAGGTGAACAATGAGTCTCTTTTAGGCAGAATATAGATGGGTCTTATTTCTTAGTTTAGTTTGACACCCTATGTCATTTCATTAGAGTATTTAATCTTTTTACACTCAAAATAATTATTGATTGCTATGTATTTGTTGCCATTTTATTACTTGTTTTGTCATTGTTTCTGGAGATTTTCTCTGATTCTTTCTTGTCTTTGTCACTTCGGTCTTTCCTACTCAAAGAGTCTTCCTTTAATATTTCTTGCATTATTGGTTTAGTGGTCACAAACTCCTTTAGATTTTGTTTAGGAAACTATCTCTCCTTCTATTCTGATTGATAGATAGCTTTGCTAGGTGGAGTATTCTTGGCTGCAGATTGTTCTCATTCAACACTTTCAATATATCATGCCACTTGTTCTGGCTTGCCAAGATTATGTGGAAACCTGTGCAGCTAGCTTTATGATTCTTCCCTTGTAAGTTAGGGTCTTCTTCAACTGCTTTTAGGATTTCCTCTTTATCAGTATATTTTGCAAAGTTAACTACAATATGTCTTGGTATTGGCCTGTTTTTGTTGATTTCAATGGGAATTCTCTGTGCCTCCTGGATCTAGATGTCTATTTCCATTCTCAGATTAGGGAGGTTTTCAGCAATTATTTCTTCAAATGAACCTTCTGTCTTCTCTTGTCTTCATCTGGAACTCCTATGATATGAATATTATTATGTTCCATGAAGTCAATGAGTTGCCTACGTCTATTCTTGTGATCCATAATTCTCTATTTTGTTCAGCTTCATTATTTTCCATTATTCTATCTTCTATATCATTTATTCATTCCTGTGTTTTTTTACATTCTTGTGGTAATTACTTCTACCTGTTTTGAATCTGTTATTGTATTGCTTATTTTTGTATTGCTCATTTTTGTACTGTATTGCTCATGATAGATTTTTAGTTCTTTTGTCTCCCTGGTAAGGGTCTCCCTATGTCTTCTATACTTTTCTCAAGCCCAGCAATTATCCTTATGATTGTTGCTTTAAATCTCTATTGGGTATATTAATTATATCTGTTTTGATTAGATCTCTGGCTGTGGCCTTTTATTGTTCTTTATTTTGGGATTAATTCCTCCACTTGACATTTTGTCTAAGCCTCAGTCTTCTTCCGTGTGTAATCAAAGTCATTATATTTGTTGCTTCTGAGAGAAAGGCCTTACAAAGAACATTTCATATAGTGTCCAGAGCTTAGCTCTTCAGGGACTGTCTCTGGTGTGTGTTGCACGTATTCTGCTGTTGTGTTTTTCTGACTTATCCTTCAGGCCATTCATCTGCAGAAGCTCTCCTTGTCTGCAGTGGGGAGTGTTTGGACCTTGGCCAGAGTGTGGGGAGTTTTAACTAGGTGTGTTCTGGTCTGTTTGTTAAATTACACCTGATGCCACGCTGGGAGTGAGGCAAGCATGACTAGAAAGTGCAGTTCTACCTGAATGTGGTGGGTCAGGGCTTGGTGTAAGCAAGTTAGGTAGTGAGTGTTGGTGCTGCAGTGGTTCCCACCGATGACACTTTGGTTATACTGAAGGACAGGGGAGAGAAATGGTTCTAACCAGTTCTTTTGTCCTGGAGAGTGGCCTCCATGCTTGCTGCTCCCAGGGTTGCACCCCCAGTAGAACAAGGAAATTCCCCCTTGTGTGTCCTAGGCATTCTTCATATCACCATTTTCATGCTGTCTGTTCCAGTTGCTTGTTTGCCTGGAGCAGTGTAGTGCACTTTGGGCTCTACCCCAGCCAAGCCTGCTGTCTTTTAAAATCCATGCTTTAGAGTCATACTGTGGTGGGGTCCTACACTGGTCTTCAGGTGGTTGGACTCAACACACTCAGACGGATGCAGATTTGACAGACAAGAGCATTTACCCCAGAATGCAGGGCTGTGGGATTTAGAGCAAGTAGGCTAAACCACCTGTGTTAGGGTTAGCTGCCCTCAGCAGGTATCTCTGCACTATGCTGAAGGTCAGAAGAGGGAAATGGCTCTCACCAGCTATTTTGTCCTGAGAGAGGCATCTGTGAACACCACCTTTCACAGATGCACCCCAAGAAGTAGGAACAGTCTTTTTCCTATGTAATTTGGGTGATCCTCAGATCATGCTGTCTGCCCACAGATTATTTGTCTGCCTTTTCTCCAGGAGCAGGGTAGTGCATTTAGGGCTCTATTTCAGCCAAGCCCACCTACCCTTAAAACTATTATTTGAGGGACTCCTGGGTGACTCAGTTGGTTGGATGACTGCCTTCGGCTCAGGTCATGATCCCGGAGTCCTGGGATCGAGTCCCACATCGGGCTCCCAGCTCCACAGGGAGTCTGTTTCTCCCTCTGACCTTCTCCTCGCTCATGCTCTCTCTCACTGTCTCTCTCTCTCAAATAAATAAATAAAATATTTAAAAAAAAAACTATTATTTGAGCCACACTGGTTGCAAAAACTCATGAAAAAAACCCTCTTGTTTTCTCAGCCAGTGGCTTTGGGGTAGTGTTTTCATTGTGCCTTTGCCTGTGAACTCCTCCCTCTCACCTTTCTCCCTCCCCTTGGCAGCACCATCCATCAAATTCTCCCCCTAACTACATCTCTGCACTTACTACCTTCTTGAATATGGCTTCTTGCCTCCTCTAGCTGTGCAGTTTATTCTGTCAGGCCTCAGGTCAATTTCTTTGGTATTCAGAATGATTTGATGGTATCCAGTTGTGTTGGAGGGAGGAGACAAGCCTAGGGTCCTCCTACTATGCCATCATAGTTCCTCATGTATACAATGTTAATTTTCCCTCTTAAAACAACTTTTGGTGAATCACAAGTTTTTGAACTACTGTGTTTTCATTTTTATTTTTCTCCATACATTTTTTAATTCCTCTTTGATTTCTTAGTTGACCCATTTATTATTTTACTTACGTATATTTGTTCTCTTTTCAGACTTTTTCCATGTGGTTAATTTCTAGTTTCGTAGTTGTGCTTGAACAGATTCATGGTATGACTTTTGACCTTTTCCAATATGTTGAGACTTGTTTTGTGACCTAATATGTGATCTATTGTGGATAACACTTCCATGTGCACTTGAAACTGCTGTTTTAGAATGGAATGTTCTCAACATATCTGTTAGATCTATCATGCCAATGTGTCATTCAAAGCCACTGTTTCCTTGTTGATTTTCTACTTGGATCATCTATTTGTTGATGTAAGTGGGGTGTTAAAGTCTCCTACTATTATTGTATTAATATCAATTACTTCTTTATGTTTGTTATTAGCTCCTTTATATTTTTATGTGCTCCTATGTTGGGTACATAAATATTTACAATTGTTTTATCTTTTTGTATCATTTCCTTTATGATTATATAGTGTCCTCTTTTTTTTTGTTACAATCTTTTTTTATAAAGTGTAATTGATCTAAGTATTGTTACTCCGGCTTTCTTTTCACACCTATTTGCACGATGCTTTGCCATACATTTCTTTCCATTTTGTATTTGTCTGTATGTCTAAATTGAGTCTCTGCTGGGCAGCATATAGATGCGTCTTGCTTTTTTATCCATTCCATCACACCGTGTCTTTTTATTGGAATGTTTAGTCCATTTTCATTCAATATAATTATTGATAGGTGTGTACTTATTGTCATCTTGTTAGTTATTTTATGGTTGCTTTTGTATTTTTTCTCTGTTCCTTTCTTCTCTTGTTCTCTTTTCTCACAGTTTGCTGGTTTTCTTAGCAATGTACTTGGATACCTTTCTCTTTATATTTTGCCTATCTATTGCTGGCTTTTGATTTGTGATTACCATTAAGTTTGTATATAACATATTGTGCCTATATAAGTCTATATTATGTGGATGGCAACTTACGTTTGAGCACATTTTTACACCTCTCCTCCCCATATTTTATGCATATGATCTTATACATTACATCTATTTAGTTCATGATTCCCTTGACTGGTTTTTATAGACATACTTATTTTTAATGCT
The DNA here is from genome assembly GCA_004024625.1 of Mellivora capensis. Taxonomy (NCBI): domain Eukaryota; kingdom Metazoa; phylum Chordata; class Mammalia; order Carnivora; family Mustelidae; genus Mellivora; species Mellivora capensis. The sequence continues at coordinate 23,397 of PISX010018017.1, read as the reverse complement.
TTTCTGCTTCTTACTTTTCTTATCCCAACATATGGTCTTTTCTTTCCACCCATATAAGCCTCTGAACATTTCTGATGGGGTGCTAGTGGTCATGAATTTCTTTAATTTTTCCTTGAGAAACTCCTTATTGCTCCTTTTATTTTGAATGGTAGCCTTCCTTGATAATGTATTTTTGGTTCCAAGATTTTTTTTTTCTTTCAGCGCTTTGAATATATTGTGATTCAACCTTCTAACTCTAAAGTTTCTCCTGAAAAGTCACTTTGTACCCTTATAGGGTTTCCTTTATATGTAACTGCTTTCTTTTCATGTGTTGCTTTAAAAATTCCCTCTTTATCATGAGGTTTTGCCATTGTTATTACTATATCTTTTGGTGTGGACTTCATTTGCTTGATTTTGCTGGGGGGTCTCTGTGTCTCCTGAATCTGGATTTGTTTCCTTCCCCAGATATAGGAAGTTTTCAGCTATTATTTCTTTAAATATGTGTTCTTCCCCCCTTTTATCTCTCTTCTTCTGAGATTCTTATAATGCAGATATGCTCAATGCTGACCTTGAGTTTCCGAAGTGTATTTTCATTTAATTTTTTTTTCTCTCTCTTGTTCAGCTTCATTACTTTCCATTAGTCTGCCCTCCATGTTGCTGATCCACTCTTCTTCTCTAAATTACAATCTATTCCATCTGGTGTATTTTAATGTCAGTTATTGAGTTCTTCATCTCTTATTGGTTCTTTGTTTCCTATCTCTTCATTTAGGGTCTCACTCTGGTCCTCCACTCTTTTCTCAAGTCCAGTAAGTATCTTCATGACAATTACTTTAAATTCTATATAAGGCATATTATTTATCTCCCTTTTACTTGGGTCGCTTGCTGTGATTTTGCCCTGCTCTCCTTACGTAGGGCATATTCCTCTGTCTCCTCATTTTGTGTAACTCTCTGTGTCTGTTTCTGCATGACAGGAGTCAGCTGTGTCTCCTGCTCTCAATAGAGTAGTGGCTTTATGATGAACAGTTCCTGTAGTGCCCTGCAGTGCACTGTCCCCTGTTCACCAGAACCTGGCTCTTAAGGAATGTCTCCCACGTGTTGCACATGCCCTGCTTTTGTAGCTGAATGGCTTTTTAAAAAAATTTTATTTATTACTTATTTGACAGGCAGAGATCACAAGTAGGCAGAGAGGCAGGCAGAGAAAGAGGAAGGGAAGCAGGTTCGCTGCCAAGCAGAGAGCCGGATGTGGGGCTTGATCCCAGGACCCTGGGATCATGACCTGAGCTGAAGGCAGAGGCTTTAACCCACTGAGCCACCCAGATGCCCCTAGCTGAACAGCTTTTGACTTTAGTCCAATTCCCTGTAATATTTGCCCTGTGAGCAGGGTTTGGTCCCTCTGTATTTAGTGGCTCAGTCTGGGGCCACCTTGTGCTTGAGTTAAGTCAGACCAGCCATTGCCAGAAACACAATACCACTGAAGTATCAGGCACTTTTTCTGTGCTGTCACCTGAGAAGATTTTGTTGGTGAGTAGAGTCTTCTGTTAGACCGACAGTCTGCACCCAGCCCGCTAATGTGGCCTCTTCTCTACATTTAGCTGTAGAGAGTCTATTTTCCCAGTCTTTGGGTCATTTTCTGGGTTATTTACACTGACATCGTTGTTATATAGTTGTATTCATTGGACACGGTGAGTTTAGTATCCTCCTACTCTGCCATCTTCCTTAGAATTTTACCATACTGTTTTGATTACTACACATTCATAGTATATTTTGAAATCTTGTATTGATATCTCCATCCTTATTTTTCTTTCTCAAGATTTCTTTGGCTATTCAGGGTCATTTATGGTTCCATAGAAATTTAGTATTATTTGTTTTAGTATTATAAAAAACACTGTTGGTGTTTTGACAGAGATTGTATTGGATCAGATTGCTTTGTGTAATATGGACATTTTAACAATAGTAATTCTTCCAATCCATGAGCATGGTATATATTTTATTTGTTTCATCTTCAATTCCTTTAATGAATATATTACAGTTTTCAGAGCACAGGTCTTTTACCTTATTTGTTAAGTTTATTCCTAGCTATTTTGTTATTTTTTGGTGCATTTGTGACCATGGAAACCACTTGGCCCTGGTATTTTCCCTGATGGGAAATTTATGATGAGTGATTCAATATACATTGAATTTTATTCATCTGTTCAGAGTATCAATGTCATGGCTCATTTTTGATAGGTTGAATGTCCTAAGAATTATCTATTTCTTCTAGGTTTTTTATTTTGTAAGTATATAATTATTCAAAGTAACTATGATTCTTTATATTTCTGTAATATCAGGTGTAATTTCATCTTTCTTTTTTTTTAAAGATTGCATTTATTTATTTGACAGAGAGAGAGATCACAAGTAGGCAGAGAGGCAGGCAGAGAGAGAGGGAAGCAGGCTCCCTGCTGAGCAGAGAGCCCGACGTGGGGCTCGATCCCAAGACCCTGAGAACATGACCTGAGCTGAGGGCAGAGGCTTTAACCCACTGAGCCACCCAGGCGCCCCATCATCTTTCTTTTCTGTTTTTATTTGTTTACATATTCTCTTTCCTTAGTCAAGCTAAAAGTTTTTAAATTTTGTTTATCTTTTCAAAAAACACAACTCTTACTTCTATCGATCTTTATTAATTTTTGGTTTCTATTTCATTTACTTCTGCACTTTACTATTTTCTTGTGTCTGCTAGCTCTGTGCTAAATTTCTTCTTTTTCTAGTTCTTGAGGAATAAAGTTAAATTGTTTTTTTGATATCTTTTTTTCCCTTGATGTATGCATTTATTGCTATACAATTCCTCTTCTGTTTTCACCTGGAGGGGAACTTGCACACATGCTTTTGTTTTTATATCTGGTACTTTGATTTTTGTGTACATCACTCAATAGATGTCCCTTGATCTCATGCTTGGTGATGAATAAGGCTTCTGCTCATGTGTTCCTTCAGAGTTTAACAGATGGAGAAGCATTCCATGACCACCTAATTTCCCCTAGGCACAGCACAAACAGCAGACTGAAATACACAGCTGCTCTTTCTATGAAAAATGCCCATTTTCTGAATTTGCAGCTTTGGCCTAAAAGGCAGGATACCGTATTGGCACACATCCAGGTCCCTCCTGCAGGACGCTTTCCTGGGAAAGTGGCTGGTAGATCCCATCTTTTACTAATCTTTCTGCCTCAATTAAGACCCCTGGTATCTTCTGAAAAGGAACTTCTAAACTCACCTTGTACCCTGATTTTTGTGGCTGCCTTCCCAGGGAACAGCTCTATAACACCAGATATGGTGGTCAATGGGGTTTATACTCAAATCCCACATGACTATATATATTTGCATACTTTGCAAAATCAGACAACTTACATTCTGAGAAATGAAACTGGACTGATTCTTATGCCCTATGCAAAAATTACATTTACAAAGCCATAAAAGTCCTAGAAGAAAACATAAGGAGTAGGTAAACCTTGACATCAGCCTTGGAGATGATTTTTTTTTTAATTTGACACCAAAACCAAAGGCAATAAAAACAAAAATAAATAAGTATAACTATATGAACCCCAAAAGCTTTTTCCTGATTAAAAACTGGGCAAAGGAACCAAATGGACATTTTCTTGCAAGAAGATGTACAAATGGCATACAGACACATGAAAAGATGCTTAGCATCACTAATCATTAGGAAAATGCAAATCAAAACCACAATGAGATGTCACCTCACACTAGAATGGCCAGAATCAAAAAGACAAGAAATAACATGTGTTGGTGAGGATGTGGAGAAAAAGTAACCATTAGGTACTGTTGGTGCAAATGCAAATTTATGCAGTCATCATGGAAAACAGTATGGTGTTTCCTCAAAAAATTAAAAATAGAATTAGTATAAGATCTAGTAATTTTAATGAAAATGAAGACACTAATTCAAAAACACATTTGCATCCTTATGTTTATTGCAACAGTATTTATAACAGCCAACATAAAGAAGCAAACCTAGTGTTCATCCATAGATAATTGGATAAATATGTTATGTATATATTTAATATATATACTCAGATATTTGTATATAATGAAATAGTACTTAGTCATAAAAAAGAATGAGATGTTCTCATTTGCAACAACATGGATGGACTTAGAGGATACAATGCCTCGTGAAATAAGTCATTCAGATATGGGTAACTTAAGAAACAAAACAAATAAACAAGGAAAAAAGCAACAAACAAAAAACCCAGACTGAAATATGAAGAACAAACTGCTGGTTGCCAGAGGGGAGGTGGGTTGGGGAATTAGTAAAACATAAAGAGGATTAAGAGTATACGTATCCTGATGAACACTAACTAATGTACAAAATTGTTGAATCATTATGTATACAACTGAAAATATTATAGCACTATATTTTAATTGTACTTCAATTGAAAAAAAATCTAAAATACTTATGCACAACAAAGGAACCCACTAGTAATATTCAAAGGCCATCTATAGAATGGGAGAAAATACCTGAAAATCATTTATCTGTTTGGGGTTAATATCCAAAATATATAAAGAACACATACAACTCAATAACAAAAAATAAAAATAAGTAGAAAGTAAAACCAGTCCAATTAAAGTGTGAGCAAAGAATCAGAAGTTTTACCAAAAAGATGTGAAGATGTCCAACAGATACATGAAAAGTTGCACAGCATTACTGATAATCAAGGAGTTGTGAATTAGGACCACAATGAAATATCACCTCAGGCCTCTTTGACTGTCTATTATCAATAAGACAAGAAGTAATAAGTGTTGGTGAGTTTGGAGAAAACAGAACTTTTATGCAGCATTGGAGGAAATGTTAATTAGCACAGCCACTATATAAAACAGTATGGTGATTCCTCACAAAAATAAAAATAAAAAATAGAACTGGCATATGCTACAGCAATTCTTTTTTTTTTCCTATTTTTTAAAAGATTTTATTTATTTATTTTGTGTGTGAGAGAGAGAAAGCATGAGTGGGGGGGCAGAAGGAGAAGAAGACCCCCCACTGAGCAAGGAGCCCCACAAGGGATCTATCCCAGGATCCTAGGATCATGACCTAAGCCAAAGGTAGATGCTTAACCAACTGAGCCACCCAGGCACCTTTTTTTTTTAGATTTTCAGCAATTCTATATCTACTCATTTTCTGAAGGGAAGGAAAATGCTAACTCAAAAATATATATGCACCAACATATTCATGGTAGCTTTATTTATAATAGCAAAGATAGACAGGCAAACCAAGTGTCCATCACCAAATGAAGTTAATGGAAATGTTGTATATATACCGTGGGATACTATTCTTCCACTAAAAGGAAGGAAATTTTGTCATTTATGACAACATGGATAGACATGTAGGGTATTACAAGTGAAATAAGTCAAAGAAAGACAAATACCATATGATCTCACTTATTTGTGGAATTAATTTTTTTTAAAAATTAGAATATCTTATTTTTTATGACTGAAAATATTCCAGTGTGTGTGTATCTGTGTGCCTGTGTGTGTCTGTGTATTTGTGTATCTTCTTTATTCATTCATCTATCAATGGACATTTGCAACAACATGGATGGATTTGGGAAATATAATGCTAAGTGAAGTAAGTCAGTCAGAGAAAGAAAAATACCATGTAATTTCATTCATATGTGCAATTTAAGAAACAAAAAAATTTAACAGAGGAGAAAGGGCAAACAAAAAACCCTGATCTCCTTTTTAACTCATTTTTTATTTTTTTCAAATTTTATTTGAATTCTACTTCTTTAACATATAGTGCAATATTGTTTTCAGGAGTAGAATTTAGTGATTCATCATTTACATATGATAATACCCAGTGCTCACCATAACAAGTGCCCTCCTTAATATCCATCACCTATTTAGCCCTTACTCCACTCACATCCTTCCATCAACCCTCAGTTTTTTCTCTATCAGTGTCTCTTATGGTTTGCTCCCCTCTTTCTCTTTTTTTCCTCCCTATATGTTCATGCTTTGTTTCTTATATTACACATATGAGTGAAATCATATGGAATTTGTATTTCTCTGACTGACTTATTTCACTTAACATAGCACACTCTAGTTCCTTCTGCATCATTGCAAATGGCAAGATTTCATTCTTTCTGATAGCTTAGTAATATTCCATTTATACAAATATATACATGTATATGGATGTGTGTATATATATAGACACAATACATCTTTATACATTAATCTGGATTCTTTCCATAGTTTGGATACTGATGATGGTACATGTACCCATCTGAATCTGTATTTTTTATTCCACTGGGTAGTACAATTGCTGGGTCATGGGGGAATTCTATTTTTAACTTTATGAGACCCCTCCATACTGGTTTCTAGAGTGGCTGCACTAGTTTGCATTCCTACCAAAATTGTAAGAGGGTTCCTCTTTTTCAGAACTCTCACCAACATTCATTGTTTCCTGTGTAGGTAATTTTGCCATTCTGACTGGTGTGAGGTGGCATCTTTTTGTAGTTTTGATTTGTATTTCCCTCATGGTGAGTGATACTGAGCATTTCTTCATGTGTCAGTTAGGAATGCATCCATTTTTTTCGAGATTGCCTGATTTGTTAGCATTCAATTGTTCATAATAGTCTCTTATAACTATCTGTATTTCTTCACTGATGGTTGTCATCTCTCCTCTTTCATGGGCCTTCTCTCTTTTCTTTTTGATAGGGGTTTCTTGAACTTATTAATTCACTCAAAGAACCAGCTCCTAGTTTTGTTGATCTTTTCTACTGATTTTTTATTTCTGTATCATTGATTTGTGCTCTAATCTTTATTATTTCTCTTCTCTTGCTGGATTTAGGCTTTATTTTCTGTTCTTTTTATAGTTCCTTTAGGTGTAAGGTTAGTTGTGTATTTGAGATTTTTCTTATTTATTGAGAAAGACCTGTATTGCTATACACTTCTCTCTTAGGACCATCTTAGCTTCATCCCAAAGGTTCTGAAGTGTTGTGTTTTCATTTTCATTTGCTTCCATGTATTTTTAAAATTCTTCTTTAATTTCCTGTTTGACCTATTCATTATTTAGTAAGATGCTCTTTAACGTTCATGTATTTGTGTTCCTTCCAATTTTTTTGTGATTGAGTTCAAATTTTAAAGCATTCTATTCTAAAAATATACATGGTAACATCTCAATCTTTTTGTACCAGTTGAAACCTGATTTGTGACCTAGTATGTGATCTATTCTGGAGATTGTTCCATGTGCACTCTAGAAGATTGTGTGTTGCTTCTGGATGAAATGATCTGAATATACCTGTGAAGTCCATCTGGTTCAGTGCTTCATTCAAAGCCTTCTTAGTCTACTTTAATGATCTGTCCATTGCTGTGAGTGGGGAGCTAAAGTACTCTACTATTTTTGTATTATTATCATTGAGTTTCTTTATTTTGTTATTAGTTGTTTATATATTTGGCTGCTCCCAAGTTAGGGCATAAATATTTACAATTGTTATATCTTCTTCCTGGATAGACCCTTTTAATATGATATAGTATCTTTCTTCATCTCTTATTACAGTTGTTGGTTTAAAATCTAGTTTTCCTGATATAAGGCTTGCTATTCTAGTTTTCTTTTGATGTCTATTACCTTGAAAATGGTACTCTACCCCTCAGTTTCAGTCTGGAGGTGACTTTGGGTCTAAAATGTCTTGTAAATAATGTATTGATGGGTCTTTTTTTTTAACCATTCTGACACCTTACGTCTTTTGATTAGAGCATTTAGTCCATTTTCGTACTACATAATTACTAAATGATATTAATTTAGTGCCACGGTATTACTCATAAAGTCACTGTTTCTATAGATTGTCTCTGTTCCTTTGCTCCTTTCTGGTCTTTGTTACTTTTGGGCTCTCTACTCAATTAATCCGCTTTAAGATTTCCTGCAGAGCTGATTTAGTGTTCACAAATTCTTCCCCCCCCCCCGGAAACTTATTATTTTTCCTTCTATTCTGAATGACAGCCTTACTGGATAAAGTATATTTGGCTATATATATTTTTTCCAACTAGCCCATTGAATATATTAAGCCAGTCCTTTCTGGTCTGCAGGTAACTGTAGATAGTTCTGCTGCCAGACTTATGTTTCTACATTTGTAGGTTAAAGACCTCTTGTCCCAAGCTCTTTTCAGGATTTTCTCTTTATTTTTGAAATTTGCAGACTTCACTATTATATGTCAAGGTGTTGACCTATTTTTATTGATTTTGAGGAGTATTCTCTATGCCTCCTGGACTTGAATGCCTGTTTCCTTCCCCAGATTGGGGAAGTTCTCAGCTATAATTTGTTCAAATAAACCTCCTGTTTCTCTCTCCCTCTGTTCACCTTCTGGGACCCCAATATTATTTTGCTTTATGGAATGGCTGAGTTGTTGAAGTCTCCCTTTGTGACTCAGTAGTTGTCTTTTTCTCTCTTGTCAGCTACCTTATTTTCCATCACTTTGTCTTCTATATCACAGACTCTCACTTATGTCTCATTTATCTTCTCTTTTAGAGCCTCTATTTGGCACCACATCTCAATAGTATTTTTGATTTTGGCCTGATTGAAGTTTAGTTCTTTTATTTCTACAGTAAGGGATTCTATAGTATTTTCTATGCTTTTTTTCAAGCCCACCTGATCTTTATAATTAGTTAAACTGTAGTTCAGACATTCTATTTATATCTGTATTGATTCAATCCCTGGTAGTGAGTACTACTCACTACTCCATTTTGTCATTTTGTCCAGAAATGAATAGAATAAAGAAAGAGAAAAAACAACAATCACAACAACAACAAGATAAAAGCCAAAAACAAACCAGGAAAAAAAAAACCAAAATAAGAAAAAAACAAACAAGAAAAAAAGTGGAACAAAACAAAAAACTAGATTCTGTCTGTGTTTCAGTCTGCTTGTTAAAACAAACTGGATCTTTGGGAAATAATAAATAAATAAATAAATAAAAATATAAATATATACATATATATATATATATATATATATATATATATATATATATACAATGAAAGAAAACCAAAATAAAATTATATATGGTTGATTTTGCACATGTTCAGAGTATTTTGATAACTAGCTGAATTCCAGGACCAATAATAAGGTCCCCTACTCCTCTGTCATCGTAATTGAAAATGGTTTTTATAGGCTACAGATTCTGGTTTCAAAGGATGACATTATTTTCTAGATTAAAATCCCATCAAATTAGCATTTTGTTGTTGTTGTTGTTGTTTTTTAAGTTAGGTCCAAAGCAATTTAAGGCTATTTGTCTCCCACCTTTCCTGTTTTGTTTTTAAGTTCCAGGAAATTAATAAGGTGGTCCATTTCATGTGGGAGGAGGTACCTAGTCTGTAGTGATTGACATCTGTGCCAATTAACTTCTACTGAAAAGTGTGGAACCTCAACCAACGTCTATTCATTGGTCTGAACAAATCCCTGGAGTTCTAGGCCTGACCATAATACCTCTGAGCCTTACCTCAATGTTACTGTATCTAATATACACTTTAGAGAGAGTAGGATCCATTACCTACAGAAAGTAGGATCCATTAGCCTAATATAGGCCCATTTGTACTAAGTACCTCATTCTGCCAAGTCTACTCTTTCATGCACCTCTTAATAAAACAGTGAGAAACAAAATAAAGATATAATTTTCTCAGCTGCATAAACGCATCTGGAAGTTTCTGATGCTCCATTCCTAACAGAAACAAAAGTAAAGGCAATTTTATTAATATTATATAGGAATATAATTCTGTAAAAATTAAAAGTTGCTTGATACAGTTTCAAATTATTTTCAATCACTAACAGAAACAAAAGTAAAGGCAATTTTATTAATATTATATAGGAATATAATTCTGTAAAAATTAAAAGTTGCTTGATTGATGCTCCATTCCTTAGAGGGATCAGGTTGACACTTTTTTCAGTGACCCTCACCAGTCTGTATCTCTTACTTCCCTTTCTCCATCTCCATCTCTAGATGGATAACTCCCAACACTAGAGTGGGATAACTAACTCTTATGTCTTCATTCATTCTCTCTAATCTATAAACTATTGAATGTATCTTGACTATTAGTATTGAAAAGCATATTTTGAAAATCAGAATCCAAAAACTAACTCCTGTCGTGTGTTATTCTTCTGTGGCCTCCTTTTCAAGAGTTAGGTAATATTTCACAAATGTTATCTAAAAAGGAGAGAGGGTGTAAGGACAACAGGAATTAAAGGGACTAAAACTGACTTGTCCAATATTAAAATATTGCCATAATGTGAATATTTAGAAAAAAATAAAATATTTCCCCTTTACTACCCTCACTTCTACCTTATTCTTTTCTCCTACCAGAGGTAACCAGTATTAACTATTTTGGTATATTTATGATACTTTCCTATTCCTTTTAAAATATATATGGATACATAGTTTTCTTACTATAAGTGGAAAAATACAATACATATGCTTCTGACACTTAAGATTTTTACGTAGTAGTATATGAATCATTTTTATATGCTAGTTCATGTAGGCTGATATCATACTATTTAATGGTTCCTTATGCATAATGTGGATGTACTACAACTTAGCCATTTGCATATTGAAGGGCATTTAATTAATTCCAGATTTTTATGGTCCAAATAATAGTGTTGTCTTCTAAGGATCCTGCAGGGTTATGGCCTCAGCACACATCCCACACTATAATTTTTTATGCAGTAGCACAGCAAATTGTCATGATTTCTGGTCTTATAGTACACATTTGAGGCTACATGTTCTTCTGAGATTTACAGAATTAAGGGCTAGCATGAGATTTAATCTTCCATGCTACCAAAAGAGGGACAGTATTCTAGAAGTGGAAAAGAAAGCCAACCTCAAGGTGTCTGTAAGATAACTGATAAGGAAGAACCTCCCAGAAAGAAAAGCCAGGCAACAAGAAAGGCAATGGACAAGGGAATGATTGTCTCCAAGATTAAAGAAACATGAGCCCTCCAATATTATTTCACAATTAGGAAAGGGAATTGTTATAATTTCTACTCAATAAGATCTTATAATTTTTATGGACCTGTTTTTTTGTTTGTTTATTTGTTTTTCACATTTGTGCTTTAGTGCAGGGATATTGTCTCTTTTCCTCCATTGTATATTGTGTGCATACAGATAACTTGTCTATTAGTATATTGGTCACTGCTACAGGAAACCACATCTAGACAAGATGGCAATAGCTTCTCATTATTCAGATACTTTGAGCTTGATGCAAGTGTGTCTCTTGAGGACAGGGGTGAAGATATTGATGTGTTGGGGAGGGTACACATTTAGATGGTCAATAGGGTGGAATGTTGAAAAAAACTACAAATCCTCCAATATCCATTTTAACCTTCTTTCTTAGTAGTTAAACAGCAATAAAACTAAATTGTGACTAATTTGGTGGAGATCGGAGGTAACTTATGCAAAATATGAATCATATACTTAGAGGGAAGAGACAAGCTTTCCCCTTTTCTGTTTCTTCCTGCCACCTGGACTTTAAATATGATAGTGAAAGCTGGTGATTCCAATTTGTACCATGAGATGTAAGCCATGTTTTGAGAATGTTAGAGCAATAAAATACAAGAAGCATGGGTCTCTTGCACTGTTGAACTGACATACCTACATTTAATTACCTACCTTGATTTTTATAAGAAATAAAAATAAACTTACATCTTATTTAGATAACTCTTTGCATGTTCCCTTTGTTACAGAAACCTAATCTATTTCCTAGCTAATATACACAGAAAACCAGAAGACAGTAAAATAATCAATATATATAAATGATTAAGAGGAAAAGATCAATGAATCCTGAAATAAGCTAAAATATCATTCACCTGATGGGGAAAATGAAAAAAAAAGTGTACATATATAGTATGAGATACAGTATTACTTGGTTTCCTCCATTTAAGGAAAATATTTGAGGAAGTACCCTAAACAAATACAAACAGAATGTTAAGTGTTCTTAAGCTAACTTTATGATGAAAAGTATAAGAAAAGAGTAGTTAGCAATCAATCTTGTAATGTGTGTGTATATGATTAATGTTAAGTGAGTAATGATACTATACTGCCAAAAATATTTAAATGTTAATTAAAGATTGTTGAAACAGAAGAGTCATGAAAATGATATAAGGAAAACAATGATTACCTGGAATGTCTAAAACTCTTTGCAAACACTGTAGTGGTTATTTTTATTGTTCTTGTTGCTATTGGTGGAGGATGCGGCTGATGGGAGTTTGTGTCAGAGTGCAGAGAAAGACGAATCTTGGGTAATAGGGAAGTTTAAGTGAGCAATTTAGTCTATGTGTGAGAGGAGGGTTATGGGTAAGTAAAGCATCTTGGCAAAAATTTGGTTATTAGATATCAATTAATAGTAACAGAAAATTAATGTGGTGAGACATGAAAATGAAGCCATTATCAATATTGAATTTAAAAAAAAAACTACTAAAACTTTCAAAATAACACTGGGGGAGATGGGAATAAATGAAAGCTGACAAAACCAGAAAAGTTAAGTAAAGGGAAAAGTGAGTCAGCCAAAGAAAGAAAGTCAGAAAAGAGGAAATGACAATAAGATACAATAAAGATTAAATAAGATAGAAGTATTAATGAAGTCTCAGTTATCAACATAAATGTAAACAAATCATGAACCTGGGTGGCTTAGTTGGTTAAGTGTCTGCCTTCAGCTCAGGTCATTATCTTGGGGTCCTAGGTTCAAGACTCACATGTCATCAGGCTTCCCACTCAAACCTGCTTCTCCCTCTCCCTCTGCCTGCCATTCCCCTTACTTGTTCATGCTTTCTCTGTCAAATAAATAAATAAAAATACTTTTAAAAATGTAAAAAACTGAATTCTCCAAGCAAATGATCTGTAATATTGGATTAAGCCACAAACTATGCTGCTTATGAGAAACACACTTTCTAAAAAAGATGAAAAATAGAATTTAAAAATAAAAATGGTTTGACATGTTAAGTGAAAAATAATGTTATTTTTGGGAAAAATAAAGTTAAAGGATAGAACCATTATGTAGGACAAAGGGATATAATATTACTCTGGTTATCTATTGCTACTCAACGAGCCACCCTGAAACTTAGTGACTTCAAACAACCATTTTATTATATTTTGTGATTTTTCTAGGTCATGAATTTGAGAAGGACTTTGATTAGGTAGTTTCTGATCTACCCGAAGCCTGCTATGATATCTGAGACTGGAAGACCCCTTCCAAGAAGACTTCTTCACTTATGTGTGGCACCTCATTACTCCTTAGCCTCACTATTTTTCATACTCTCATACTTCTCAATAACCTGATTTATTCTTGATAAGTCTCAGTTGTTGAGGTTTTGCCAAAAATTGTCAGTGTTCTAAAGGGAAGGATAACACTCAGCACCTAATTTCAGGCTGATTTCAAGCAGACTCACCAGCAACAGCTTGTAAAGTATGCAAACATATACAGTCCTTTGAAACAACAGTTATAACCCCTACTGGTCTTCAGACCAGGTAAATTAAATGTGGCCATTAGACAACAGTTGCAAAAACTGGGGCTCCTGATGAGTTTATAAGCTCCTTTCTGAGAGGTACCAGAAAGCTCTAGGGAGGCCTAGGGAGAATGCTAAACAGGTGTCCCTTGACTATAGAGTTGAGGGTCCATATCTGGGCTCTCCATTTTGTTCCATTGGTCTATGTGTCTGTTTTTGTCCCAGTACCATCTTGTCTTGGTGATCACAACTTTATAATATAGCTTAAAATCAGGCAAGGTGATGCACCCAGCTTTGTTTTGTTTTTCAACATTTCCTTGGTTATTTAGGGTCTTTTCTCATTCCATACAAATTTTAGGATTGTTTGTTCCAGCACTTTGAAAAATGCTAATGGTATTTTTATCAAGATGGCATTGAAAGTATAGATTGTTCTGGGCAGCATGGACATTTTCACAATGTTTATTCTTCTGATCCATGAGCATGGAAGGATTTTCCATCTTTGTGTGTGTGTGTGTGTGTGTGTGTGTGTGTGTGTTTTCGATTTCTTTCATGAGTGCTATGTAGTTCCTAGAGTATAGATCCTTTAGCTCTTTGGTTAGGTTTATTCCAAATTATCTTATGGTTTTTGGTGCTGTTGTAAATAGAACTGATTCTCTAACTTCTCTTTCTACAGTTTCATTGTTAGTGTATAGGAATGCAACTGTTTCTATGTTTTGATTTTGTATCCTGCCACATTGCTGAATTGCTGTATGAGTTCTAGTAATTTAGGGGTGGAACTTTTTGGGTTTTCCACACAAAATATCATGTCAGCTGTGAAGAGAGAGAGTTTGGCTCTTTCTTTGCCAATTTGAATACCTGTTATTTCTTTTTGTTTTCTGATTGCTGTTGCTAGGACTTCTAGTACTATGTTGAACAGTAATGGCAAGAGTGGGAATCCTTGTCGTGTTCCTGATCTCAAAGGGAAGGCTGTCATCTTTTCCCCATTGAGAATGATATTCACTGTTGGTTTTTGAAAGATGGATTTTATGAAATTGAGGAATGTTCCCTTTATCCCTATACTCTGAAGAGTTTTGATTAGGAAAGGATGTTCTATTTTGTCAAATGCTTTTTCTGCACCAATTGAGAGGACCTTGTGGTTCTTCCCTCTTCTCTTATTGATTTGTTCTATCACACTGATTGATTTGTGAATGTTGAGCCTCCACCCTTGCATCCCAGGGATAAATCCCACCTGGTTATGATGGATAATCCTCTTACTGTACTGTTGGATCCTATTAGCTAGGATCATATTGATAATTTTGCGTCCATATTCCTCAGGGATATTGATCTGAAATTCTCCTTTTTAATGGGACCTTTGTCTGGTTTAATCTTTGACAAATTAGGAAAAGTATCCAAAGGAAAAAGGACAGTATTGTCAATAAATGGTGCTGGGAAAACTGGACAGCTATATACAGAACAATGAAACTCGACCATCTGCTTACACCATACACAAAGATAAACTCTAAATGGATGAAAGACCTCAATGTGAGACAGGAATCCATCAAAATCTCAGAGGAGAACATCAGTAGTAACCAATTTGACATCGGCCACAGCAACTTCTTTCAAGACACACTTCCAAAGACAAGGAAAATGAAAGCAATAATGAACTTTTGGGACTTCATCAAGATAAAAGTCTTCTGCACATCAAAGGAAACAGTAGAGGCAACCCACAGAATGGGAGAAGGTATCTTCAAATGACATTACAGATAAAGGGCTTATATCCAAGATCTATAAAGAACTTCTCAAACTCAACACTCATAAAACAAATAATCCAGTCAAAAGATGGACAGAAGACATGAACAGACACTTATACAAAGAAGACATACGAATGGCTAATAGACACATGAAAAAATATTCATCATGATTAGCCATCAGGGAAATTCAAATGAAAACCACATTGGTATAACACCTTACACCAGTTAGAATGGCAAAAATTGACAAGGCAAGGAACAACAAATGTTGGTGAGGATGTGGAGAAAAGGGAACTCTCTTACACTGTTGGTATGAATGAAAGTTGGTGCAGCCACTTTGGAAAACAGTTTGAAGGTTCCTCAAAAAATTAAAAATAGAGCTACCCTGTGACCCAGTGATTGAACTACTGTATTTACCCCAAAGATACCGATGTAGTGAAAAGAAGGGCCATATGCACCCCAATGTTCATAGTAGCAATGTCCACAATAGACAAACTGTGGAAATAGCTGAGATGCCCTTCAACAGACAAATGGATAAAGAAGATGTGGTCTATATACACAATGGAATATTACTCAGCCATCACAAAGGGTGAATACCCAACATTTGCATCAACATGGATGGGAATGGAGGTGTTCATGCTAAGTGAACTAAGTCAACCAGAGAAAGTCAATTATCATATGGTTTCTCTTATTTGTGGAACATAAGGAATAGCATGGAGGACATTAGGAGAAGGAATGGAAAAATTAAGGATGGAGGTATTAAGGGGAAATGAACCAGGAGAGACTGTGGACTCCAAGAAACAAATTGAGGGATTTAGAGGGCAGAGAGGTAGGGGGATGGGTTAGCCCAGTGATGGGTATTAAGGAGGGCACATATTGCATGGAGCACTGGGCGTTATACACAGACAATGAATCTTGGAACACTACATCAAAAACTAATGAGGTACTCTATGGTGACTAATAAAATATAATAAATAATTTAAAAAAATAGATGTCCTTTGGCCTACATTCTCTAAAAGCTCCTCTGTAACATCTAGACATTATTAACCTGAAATCTGGCCCTCAGGCTGAGCTCCAGGACAAGTTAATAGGTCCTTTTCACAGGATGACTGGGGATGTGTTTGAGTCTGCTCTGTCATGCCCTGGGGTGGGTAGCCTTCCAAGAACTGCTTTGCCAGTTGTTTTGGTCCCCTGGTGCTCAGCAATATAAGTGCTCCTGGTCTCAGAGCCAGGTATTTAAGTGGTGTCCCCTTTGTGGAATGCATAAGTCTGCTGGCTTCTGCATAAGCTCTTGGGAGCCCAGGGCTGGGTCAGGCCTATGAATTTCAGCAGGAACACCAAGAAGCTTGGGGCCAGGGCAGGTCTGCAAGCTTCAGCAGTGCCATGGGGGAGCCTGGATCCAGGCAGGCCTGCTGGCTTTAGTGGAACTGTGGAGGTGACCAAGGCATGAGATTCCTGCTGGCTTAGGCAAGATTGTGGGAGCATGTGGAAGCAGGCCAACCCAGACAGCTTCAGCAGGGCTTTGAGGGAGCCCAGGGTCAGTTGCAAGCCCACTGGCTGCAGCAGGGTGACAGGGAACCCTGGGCCAGAGTGAGCATGTGAGTTGCAGCAGTACTAAAGGTGTGCCTGGGTGGGGAGCAGTTCCACTAGCTTCAGGGGGTCTGTGGGGGATCACAAGGGTAGAGCACATCTGCAGACTTTATCTATTTCATCAGGGCTGGGCGAAAAGCTTGGCTGTGGGACACTAACAAGGTAGATTGAGAACAAAAATTGCCACCAGCAAATGCATTCTTCCTTGGAGAAACTCCAACCAGAGCCCCACATCTCTGGTGGATTCTTTAAGATTAGCTAATAAATCTTCTTTGTATATGGTCTAGGTGCCTTTCTTTCCTTTCCTTTTCTTTCTTTCTTTTTTTTTAAGAGAGGGAGAGAATCTTAAGTGGCTCCACACTCAGCACAGAGCCTGACTCAAGACTTGATCACACAATCCTGAGATCAGACCTGAGCCAAAATAAGAGTATGATGCTGAACTAACTGAACCACTCAGGTGTCCCTATGGGCTTTTCAAACTAGTACTTCTCTGCTGAATCCCAGAGTGAACGAGTATGAGGGAGCCCTTTAAGAGCAGACTTTCCATTCACCCAGCCTTTTAGGTCTCTAGGAAATAAGTCTCATTGGTTTTCAGAGCCAGAAATTTGGGGGACTCATTTCTCCAGTGTAGGCCCCAAAAGTTGGGGTGCCTGATGTGGGGTATGACCCCCTCACTCCTCAGGGAGAACCTCTGTATTTGTGAGATTTCACCCTTATTGTGGGTTGCACTGTTGTGGTGCGGTTTTTGGTGAGATGCATTTCTTCCTCTCCTGTCTCAATGTGGCCCTTTTTTTTCTCTGTTGTGGAGAAGCTTTTCTGCTAGTTTTCAGGTCTTTTTTACAGGGAATTGATTCATGTGTAGCTGTAGATTTGGTGTGTTTATGGGAGGAGGTCAGTTCAGGATCTTCCTATGCCACCATCTTGAACTACTTTTCAATGTGTTCTATGTCATGTTTAAGAAATACTTCTTTGCTCCAGAGTCACAAATTTATTCTGCTATAGGGCTTTCAAAAATTGTATACATTTGCAATTCTCATTTATATTTTTAATCTACTTGGAATTGGGTTTTGTGAGGTCAAATTTCATAATTTTTACATATGAATAACTATTAGTCCCAACACTATTTACTGAAAAGTCCATCCTTCTCTCTATGATATACAGTGTCTACTCTGTTATGAATCTGTTTCCTACTGGTTATATGTGTGAGATAGATCTAATGAAAGTTGTGCAGGATGTGTATTCTCTTCCATTGAAAAGTTTGTTATTCCTGTGTTAACACAACATTGTAGTTCCTATAGATTTATTATAGCATGTGGTTTATAATGTTTGTTTTGATGATCTTGAAAATGGTATGTTTTCAAATTAAAATTTCAAACTGCTTGTTGTTGGAGTATAGAGATATGATTGACTTCCACATACTCATTTTGCACCCAGCAACCTAGCTAAACTATTTTTATTAATTCCAAAGATTTGTCATTGTTAACTTTATTTTATATAAGCAATTGTGTTTAAATAACTACAGATTTCTTTACTTTTAATCCTTTGACTTTTTATTTCTTCTTACTTTACTGCTATTGCTAGGATATCTTCTATTTACTGTAATTTAATTGGTAGTATTTGGAACACTTTTTTTCCTTATCTTAAAAGGAAAGTATTTTTACCATTATATATAATTTTACCATAGTTTTTTGTTCTAGGTTTTTCTTTTTTTTAGCTGTAGGGCTTTTCATTTTTTATACCCATTTATCAGATTATGTAAATGTGTTCTTATTCCTAGTCTACAAATAGTCTTGCTTTTGTTTAAATTTTATAAATGAGCATTGAATTTTATCCAAAGCCCTTCCTACAACTAAACTGTTTCTAGATTCATTGAGATGCTGTTATGACTTTTTTCTCTAATTAATTAATGTGGGTAATAATAATAATTGATGTCTAATATTAAACCAACTCTATTTTCCTGAATGATTTAAGTTTATCATGATGATCTTTTCTTACACCTTGTTGTATTTGATTTGCAAATATTTTGTTTAGAATTTTTCATCTATACTCATTAGTAATATTTACCTGAAATTTATTTTTCCTACCTTCTTTGTCATGTTTTGGAATTGAGGCTATCCTACCCTTAATATGACTAGAGAGATATAAAGTGTTGTTTCTATTCACACTAACACATCTGACACAAAATGTGTGGGTTTTCCACATCAATTCTCAAATTCTCTGCAGACACCAAGTGTCCTACAAGTCAATTAAATTCTGATACTAACTACATGGAGTTAGTGCAGACTCCATAGTTGAGAGCTCAGTCTTTCAATACTGACCACACCCTGTTCAGATGCCAATTGTAGGTAGTGGATCCCCAGGTTCCTTGCACTTCTATTCAACTTGATTACAAATTGGGGTTCCCACACCCATCTTCTCAGGTTTGATAATTTGCTAAAGACTCGTGGAAACCAGGGAAAACACTTCACTATTACTGGTTTATTATGAAGGATACAATTTAGGGGCAGCCAAATGGAAGAAGTGATTAGAGCTATGTATGGGGGAAGACATCCAGAGCTTCCATGCCCTTTTTGGTGTGTTATCTTCCCATAACCTCAATGTTCTCAATAATGTAAAAACTCATCATCAAATCTTGTTCAAGGGTTTCTATGGAGCTTAGACCCCATCCCCTCCTCTTCCTGGAGATTGGTGGATTGGGCCAAAAGTTCAAACCCTCAAATTATAACAGCTCTATAGCTGGTCTTAAGGGCTAACTTAAAGTTAACACACTCCTTGCTTGCTTGCTGACTGACTAAAGGTCCTTAATGTGTAGCAGAACTAATTTACTTTCTTTGAGATTTGCAGACCACTGGCCTTTGGGAATAAAGGACCAAAACGTCCCCAGGCCACAAAGGACAGCAAGTCTGTTTGAAACTCCCTTAGCTTTCTGATTAGCCAAGGAATCTCTTAGCAAAATGTTTTTCATTTTTAAGGTCACACAAATGACTTTACTGACCTACCTTTGCACATCTGTAGACTTTGCCTTTCTTTCCAGAAAGAACAGAGTACCCTTGAACAACCCATGGGTACCAAGGATCCAGATCTTCTTGCACAACTCCCCTGGGCACCAAAGAGCTAGAACTTCTTGCACAATCTCTGAGCATTGAGATAACTCTGTAGTTGACATCATTGAGTCTACATGTAATCAAGAAATGTCACAGTCAGTTAAGTGTCTACCTTGAACTCAAATCATGATCCCAGGATCCTGGGATTGAGTCCTGCATCAGGCTCCCTGCTCAGTGGGGAGTTTGCTTCTTCCTCTACTCCTCCCCCGATCTCTCTCTCTTTCTGACAAATAAATAAGATGTAAAAAAAAAATGTTACAGACCACAGCACTCTCTTAACTGATTAACCCCTTTAAAAATCTCTGGGACAGGCAGAAACCTGGGAGTTGGCCTTAGCCAAGAGTCTGCCTTTTCCCCATGTGGCCAGCCTCCTGAGGAAAACTCAAGTTCCTTTCTAAAGTTCATCTCTTGAGTACTGGTATTCTGAGTGATTGGCAGCCAAAGGAGTTTCTGGTGACCAGCCCCTATTGCAGCTATCTAAGGGCCCCACCCTAAGACACCTTATTAGCATAAAATTGAATGTGTTTAAAAAGGCTCATTAAGAATAACAAAAAATATTCCTATCTCTCAGGGAATTCCAAAAGTTTTAGGAGATTTGTGTCAGGAATAGAGGATGAGGATAAAATATATTTCTGATTATACTATAAGAATATAGTTGTCTCAAATTATATATATTTTTCCTCAAATGTTTGTTAGAACTGTCCAGTAAAATTGTCTGATCTATGGCATTTGTGGTGGGGGTGGGGAGGACAATTTAAACAACAGATTTAATATCTCTAATTGTTATAAAACTATTTAGATATTCTGTTTCTAGTTTATTCCATTTCAATAAGCTGTTTATTTTTAAGAATTCATTCATGCCATCTGAATTTTCAAATTTTAGCATAAACACAATATCTTATTATCTTTTAATGTTTTGCATCTGTAACTATTACACTTCTTCATTCTTATAATTGTTTCTTTGTTTCTTTTACGTATCTTGCCAGAGCTTGTTCATATTAGTCTTTTCAACAATCTTTGACTTTGCTGATAATATATGTATTTAGATCATTTTATTAATTTCAACTATCTTTAATTTTTCCTTTCTTCTACTTTGGCATTATTCTGTTGCTCTTTTTCTAACTCCTTAAATTGAATGGTTAGTTCATTAAATTTTAACCTTCCTTTTTTTCTAATATAAGCATTTAAGGATATAAAATTTGCTCTAAAAATTTCCTTAAATATGTTTCACAATTTTTATGTGTAACATTGCTATCATTATCAAAATCTAAATATCTTCTACTATTCATTATTATCTTCTTTTACCAATGAGTTATTTAGAATTATGTTTCTCATTTTTTCCCAAAGATTTTATTTATTTGACAGAGAGAGAGACAGCGAGAGAGGGAACATGAGTAAGCATTACGGGAGAGGGAGAAGCAGGGTTCCCGCTGAACAGGGAGCCTGATGTGGGGCTCAATCCCAGGACCCTGGGATCATAACCTGAGTTGAAGGCAGGTGCTTAACAACTGAGGCACCCAGGCACCTGAATTATGTTTCTTGATTTCTAAATTCATGAGGAATTTTCTAGCATACATGGAATTATAGTTTTAAAAATATATAACAAATATTAACTAAAGTTTGTTGGTGCTAGAGAATATGGCCTTATGGTATCAATGCTTTAAAAATTACCAATATGTGATCATTTTTAAGAAATATTCCATGTAGTCTTGAAAATAATGCATACTCAGCAATTATATAATTTTATATATATAATATGATAATATAATAAAAAGAAATTATATAAATATGATATATATAGCATATTTATATATGTATATATATGTAATTACAGATGTGTGTATAAATATATACACATATACATTAAATATATAAAAACATACATAGACATATATAGGTATATATATATATATATATACACTGTTTTATATATAGGTGTAGATATAGATACAGGTATAAACAAGTTAATATGTATATCTTTTTTATTTTTATGTTTCTAAAGATTTTATTTATTTATTTGACAGAGATCAAAAGTAGGTGAAGGCAGGCAGAGAGAGGGAGGGGAAGCAGGGTCCTTGCTGAGCAGAGAGCCCTATGTGGGGTTTGATCCCAGGACCCTGGGATCATGACCTGAGCTAAAGGCAGAGGCTTTTTTATTTTCTTTTCAGCGTAACAGAATTCATAGTTTTTGCAACATACCCAGTGCTCCATGCAATGCGTGCCTTCCATACTACCCACCACCTGGCTCCTCCAACCTCCTACCCCCTGCCCCTTCAAAACCCTCAGGTTGTTTTTCAGAGTCCATAGTCTTTCATGGTTCATCTCCCCCTCCAATCACCCTCAACTCCCTTCTCCTCTCCATCTCCCCATTCCTCCGTGTTATTTGTTATGCTCCGCAAATAAGTGAAACCATATGATAATTGACTCTCTAATTGGCTTATTTCACTCACCATAATCTCTTCCAGTCCCATCCATGTTGCTACAAAACGTGGGTATTCATTATTTCTGATGGAGGCATAATACTCCATAGTGTATATGGACCACATCTTCCTTATCCATTAGTCCATTGAAGGGCATCTTGGTTCTTTCCACAGTTTGGCGACCGTGGCCATTGCTGCTATAAACATTGGAGTACAGATAGCCCTTCTTTTCACCACATCTGTATCTTTGGGTAAATACCCAGTAGCACAATTACGGGGTCATAAGGAAGCTCTATTTTTAATTTCTTAAGGAATCTCCACACTGTTCTCCAGAGTGGCTGCACCAACTTGCATTCCCACCAACAGTGTAAGAGGGTTCCCCTTTCTCCACATCCTCTCCAACACACGTTGTTTCCTGTCTTGCTAATTTTGGCCCTTCTAACTGGTGTGAGGTGGTATCTCAATGTGGTTTTAATTTGAATCTCCCTGATGGTAGTAATGATGAACATTTTTTCATGTGCCTGATAGCCATTTGTATGTCTTCACTGGAGAAGTGTCTCTTCCTATCTTCTACTCATTTTTTCATATGGTTATCTGTTTTGCATGTGTTGAGTTTGAGAAGTTCTTTATAGATCCTGGATGTCAACCTTTTGTCTGTACTGTCATTTGCAAATATCTTCTCCCATTCCATGGGTTGCCTCTTTGTTTTGTTGACTGTTTCCTTTACTGTGCAGAAGCTTTTGATCTTGATGAAGTCCCAAAAGTTCATTTTTGCTTTTGTTTCCTTTGCCTTTGGAGACATATCTTGAAAGAAGTTGCTGTGGCTGATATC
The DNA here is from genome assembly GCA_004024625.1 of Mellivora capensis. NCBI lineage: Eukaryota > Metazoa > Chordata > Mammalia > Carnivora > Mustelidae > Mellivora > Mellivora capensis. The sequence goes on along the minus strand of PISX010018017.1, from coordinate 286 downwards.
AAAGAGTTTACTGCCTATATTGTCCTCTAGGATTCTGATGGGTTCCTGTCTCACATTGAGGTCCTTTATCCATTTCGAGTTTATCTTTGTGTACGGTGTAAGAGAATGGTCAACTTTCATTCTTCTACATATAGCTGTCCAATTTTCCCAGCACCATTTATTGAAGAGACTGTCTTTTTTCCACGGTATATTTTTTCCTGCTTTGTCGAAGATTATTTGACCATAGAGTTGAGGGTCTATATCTGGGCTCTCTACTCTGTTCCACTGGCCTATGTGTCTGTTTTTA